>CM021104.1:367418783-367590338 GCA_007115665.2 Sequoiadendron giganteum
CCTTCTTAATCCCTCAACCCTCAAACCCAATCCTTCACAACCCTAAACCCTAATCCCTCACCCCTATACCTCTTAATCCTTGAACCTCAACTCTCAACCCTAAACCCTAATCCCTCTAACCACTATACCCTCTTAATCCCTCAACCCTCAACCCCTAAACCCTAATCCCTCAACCCTTAAACCCTTACACCTCAACCCCTATACCTTCTTAATCCCTCAACCCTCAACCCTCAACCCTTAAACCCTAATCCCTCAACCCCTATACCCTCTTAATCCTTGAACCCTCAACCCTCATCCATTAAAGCCTAATCCCTCAACCCCTATACCTTATTAATCCCTCAACCCTCAACCCTCAACCCTTAACCCTTAACTTTAATCCCTCAACCCCTATACCCTCTGAATCACTCAACCCTCAACCCTTAAACCCTAATCCCTCAACTCCTATAACCTCTACTCTATAACCTATTAATCCCTCATCCCTAAACCCTAAACCCTTAAACCCTAACCCATAAACCCTCTACCCTCTACCGCCAATCCTATACCCTCTACCCTCAACCCTAATCCCCCAACCCTCAAACCCACTTAGTAAACTCTCTACCCTAATCCCTCAACCCTCTTGACCCTTAAACCCTCAACTCTTAAACCCTTAAACACTCAACCCTAAACCCTCGACCCGCAACCCTAACCCCTTAAACCCTAAACTGTTAAACCCTTTACCCTCTAACCTCTAACCTCGACCATCAACCCAATACTCTCTACCCTAAATCCTAATCCATCAACCCTTAATCTCTCAACCCCTATAACCTCTACCATATATATTGGGCCCTCAACCCTAATCCCTCGACCTTATACCTTAAACCCTCCATCTTCAACCCTCAACCCTTAAACCCTCTACCCTTTACCCTATACATTAAACAGTCAACCCTCAACCCTCAATCCTTAAACCCTAAACCCGCTACCCCTTACATTGGACCCTGAACCAAATCCTTCAACCATATACCCTCAAAACTATACCCTAAACCCTCTACCCTCAACCAAGTAAACCCTTAACCCCAAACCCTTCAACGCTAAACACTTAAACCTAAAACCTTCTACCCTATACCCTCAACCAAATACCCTCTACCATCAAACCTATTCCATCAACCCTCCAACCTTAAACCCTACTACCCTAGAAACCATCAACCCTATAGGTCCTCCATCCTAATCCCTCAACCCCTATCACTTTCTCTCTATCTATACATCTCACCTCTCGCTCCCTGCCTCCCTCCCACCCTCTCTAATTGTCTCTATCTACCATCTCCCTCTTTCTATGTACCTCTCGTTCAATCAATCCCTACCACCCTCTCTCACTCCCTCTCTCTCACACTCCCTCTCACTACCTATCTCTCAAGTCTCTCCCTCTCACCCCCCTCACACTCTCAAGTCTCTCCCTCTCACACTCTCAAGTCTCTCCCTTTCGCACCCTACCTACATAACCCTCTCTTTCTCTTTGTCTCTCTCTCTCTCCCTCTCCCTCAATTCTCTCTCTCCCTCTCCATCAATTCTCTCTCTCCGACCCCCCCTCTATCCCTCCCACCCTACCTAGCTAAGTCCCCCTCAATCCAACCCCTTCTCTCCCACTCCCTCTCTCTTAAACTCTCACTTCGACCCCCTCTCCATCTCTCTAGACTCTCTCTAAATTCTCCCTTCGTCTAAAGACATATATAAATGCATACCTACAAGCATAATACATTTTTACATATAATCTTACATCCATACAAGCATACATACATACATGTACATAAAAATATATCAGCATACATAAATATATTAGCATTTAACATAAAGTAAGAAATAACGCGAGTGTGTTATAACGTGCTCGCATTATGGGTTAGTAGACATGTTCCTTGCAGAAGCAAAAACCATGTCAAAGTGAGCTATAACGCAAGCACATTATAACGTGCTCACGTTATATCTTGCTTTGAGAATTACTGAATTTTAAGCTTGGTATTGCCTTGGAATTCCAACCCAAAGGTTTGGAGGGCATTCCCAACGACCAAAGACATGTTTTTAAGAAATCCACCATATTTCTCATAATCGAGTTCATGCTCACCGTCAAGATTGCATGTGGTTCAGTATCGACAAAATTGAGCACATGGGTAATGTTGGGTTATCTCTTAGCTATCCAACGATGTAATTTTTTTCACTTTCTGAAAATGTTAAGTCTTTCATCCATAATTTATTTTATCTGTATGTCTTTTTTTTGCCAAAAAATAGTGTTTGGTATTTTTTTCATTATAAATTAACCATTCATCAATTTTTCAAATAAATTACATTTTTAGAAACTAGACTCCATTCTACAAAATTAAAAAATTAAAAAAAAAAACAAATCAATTAGTTTCCAAAATTTGTAGGGGTAGCACAACCAAAATTCTATTTTCAGGATATGTCCACTTCGCAAATTAGTAAAAAATCAAATATTCTTTAAAAATTTATCAAAAAAATCGTGCATCAACTACATACTATTAGCTAATTTCTGACTGTTGCGATTTTAAAAATACTAAAAAAAAGTTCACCATACGAGGGTCGTACAAGAGTTGCTATGTTATGTTTTTCTGACAAAAACAACACCAATTTGTGTACGTCCCTCGTTTGAACCCCTTAATCTCAATCATTTTCAAAATAAATTAGTAGTTTAGAAAGTAGACTTGGAGCACTTGAATCCTTCTTTTGTTCCATCTCAAAAATTTGAGTCTAAGTATCCTCAATTTCACATCCAAGGTTAGTATTTCCCGATTTCAGGAAAAAGCTGTCCACTTAAGTCCCCTTTTTGGGAACCATCTTGGTGCACTTACCCAAATGTGTAATCTTAATGGCATGAATTTTTTTCCCTCCATTCAATACTATATTAGAATTTGAATCTAATTAAAATTGATTAAGTCATTCAAATATTTTAAAAATATTATGGTAATCTTTTTAACAAAGAATTTTAGAGTTTTTCTAATTTTGATAGTCTTTTGAGATAGTTGGAATGTTGTTGATGTCACTTTTAGGCAAACTTTTAATTTTATCTTCACTATTAATTTAAAATTGTGAGGTAAAATCACATGAAATCTTTTCTAGAATAATTTAAGAGTTATTTGCTTTGTTTTTTAATGAATATTCTTTGATGTTAATTTTTAAAATTTATAACCTTACAAAAACTATAGCTTAGATTTATAATGGAGTAAGTTGTTCATGAATTCTAAATACTTTCTTTTAATTTTGTCTTTACCATTGACTTAAAATTATGGGTAAAATCAAAGAAAAACTTTTCTAAAATACTTTATGAGTTATTTGCATTTTTTTTCAATGAGGATTTTGTGATATTAATTTTTTAAATTCATAACCTTAGAAAAAAGATATAGCCCAAATTAACAAAGGATTAAGTCAAGCTCATGTCACTTCTAAACAAGATTTTAAGTTTTTCTTCGCCATTGAATTAAAATTGTGGAGTAAAATCACAAAAAGAAATTCTAAAAGAATTTAGGGGTTATTTTCTTTGTTTTTTAATGAAGATTCTTCAATGTTAATTTTTTAAATACATAGCCTTAGAAAAACTATAGCTTAAATTCACAATGGAGTAAGTTATTCATATCACTTCTAAAAAATCTTTTAATTTTGTTTTCACCATTGGCTTAAAATTGTGGGATAAAATCACAAAAAAAAAATTATAATAAAATTTATAGGTTAATTGTTTTAATTTTAATGGGGATTTTTTAAACTCATAGCCTTAGAAAAAATTATAGCCTAAATATAAAATGAATTTTTTCATGTCACTTATAAAGAAACTATTTAATTTTGTCTTCACCATTGGCTTAAAATTGTGGGGTAAAATCAAGGAAACCTTTTCTAAAAGAATTGAGGGGTTATTTAATTTATTTTTTAATGAGGTTTTTTCAATGTTAATTTTTTATTTATTCACAACCTTAGAAAAATTATAACCTAAATTCACAATGGAGTAAGTTCATGTCACTTTTAAACAATCTTTCAATTTTTTCTTTATCATTAGCTTAAGATTGTGGGATGAAATTACAAGAAATATTTTCTAATTGAATTTAGGGGCTATTTTCTTCTTTTCTTAATGAAGATGCCTAGATCTTAAGTTTTCAAATTCATAACCTTAGAAAAAAATATAGTATGAATTTACAATGGAGTAAGTTGTTCATGTCACTTCTAGACAAGTTTTAAATTTTGTCTTCACCATTGGCTTAAAATTGTGTGGTAAAATCACAAGAAATATTTCTTGAAAGAACTTAAGGGATTGTTTGCTTTGATTTTTAATGAGGATTCTTCGATGATATATTTTAAAATTCATACACTTGAAAAAATATAGCCTAAATTCATAATTGAGTAAGTTGTTCTATCACTTTAAACAAGATTTCAATTTTGTCTTCAACATTGGCTAGGTAAAATAACACAAAATCTTTTCTAAAAGAATTTAGGGGTTATTTTCTCTATTTTTTAGTGAGGATTCTTTGATGTTCATTTTTTAATTCATAACCTTAGAAAAAACCTATAGCCTAAATTCACAATAGATTAAGTTTTCATGTAACTTCTAAACAACATTTCAATTTTTTCTTCACCATTGTCCTAAAATTTTAGGATAGAATCACAAAAAATATTTTCTAAAAGGATTTAGGCATCATTTTAGTTGTTTTTTAGTAAATATTTTTTAGAAAATATATAGTGTAAATTCATAATGTCTTGAAAGTATTCAAATAGGTCAAATTTCTACTATATTTGATTGACAATTCATTAAATACCAAAGAAATTCTAGAAACCATCAAGGAAGGGTGGTTTCAACAAATCATTTGTAGGACGTTTTTTCCTTAATCAAAAACAAATCATTTGTAGGATGTACAATTATATATTAGCAAGGTAGATATTCCTAACACATGGTGTGATCTAATTGATTATTTATTTGGTAAATATATTAAACCCATCCTTATGAATAGTCCTCAAATATTTGATTTGCCAAAAAATATTGTGCCCAACTATTTCTTAAATAAAACATATGAGGTCATTTGTATAAGAAATAAGAACAAAATACTAGGGAGGTTAGGGCCAATAGTGGATGAATTTTTTTATGGTCAAAAGAGAGATAATAAGGGCTAAATTCTATTTTAATGTAAATGCAAACCAAAAAATTAGTTTAGTATAATTATCTACTAAGTAACATCAAGATATACATAGTTATAAGGTAAAGTGGCTCTGTAGCTACTAAGTAGGAGCAAGAAAAATCTTATTATTTATAAACCTCATTCTAAAAGATTATTTATAGTCGTTATAGGGTAAATGTAAAAAAATGAGGGACCAAAAAGTGGCCATATAAGACATGCCACTTTTTGGCATCAGATAAGATATAATACAAGTGTGTTATAATATACTCATGTTTTATTTGGCATAAACATAAAATAGCAAGAGATCAAGCTCATTGGTTCTAAAATGGAGACAGTGATTAGTGCATTGAAGAAAGCACAAGGCACTATGGATGTTAGTGATCCGAGAAATATTGAGTCAATAGAGATGAAATCCTATATGTTATGTGTTCACATGAATATCTTGGAGAGTCTCAAAAAGGGTTGGGACAATAGTTTAAGCCTGATGAAGAACAATTTTACAGACATATTCAAGTTCATGTAAGTCAATAAAGCATGTTTGTACATTTTTGTATGATTTTTGGTATGTGGATTCCCATCTTTTCCATTGATGTCAAAGGGGGAGTGTGGGATAGTCAAAAATGTAATATTCATCTCAAGGGGAGTTGTGGATAAAATATTTTTGAAGTTTTGTGGATTGCAGTATATTCGTGTTGGTACTAGTTTCGACACTTAGTCATTTTTCACTAAGTGTTTCCATCAATGCCAAAGGGGGAGATTGTTGGAAAGAGACACTACACAAGTCATCTGGTGTTGTAATTGATGGAAACCCTATTTAGTAATCCCATACACATCTCAGAAATTGCTTAGACTGAAAGTCAAATTGAAGAAATGTATTATCTGTCAAAGCTAAAACATGGTATCTGATAGAGTTGTGTATATTGGCTTATACACAAGTTTTTGTTATCATTTTATGTTGTGGATCTCAAGGAAGGTATTTTGATGTATTAACTATCATATCCTTGAATCATCAGGGTTCACATTGATTGGTGTGCAAGTTAGAAGATCCGATGTATTGATATTTAGTCCAATAGTGTAGAAAGGCCGACTAAGTGATTTTAGCATGTTGTGGATCTTTGAGACATAATTTTTTATGGTGTTTCATGTTGGAGACATGTTGATTTGGGTCCTCACTATGTTTTGGCTGACATTGGTTGATTCACATTGATAATTTTCCATGGATTGAGTCGACAATTTTTATACATTTTATATTTTGTTTAAGCCATCATACAGTTGTTCTAATCTCTAGCATGACGGATATATAGAAGTGGTCATTCATATAATTTTAATATGTGTTGCGCAATGTGATGTGAAATTTAGAAGGAATATAGATCGATTGAGTGTAGTTTTATTTGAGCAGAACAAATATTGGTGATCCAAATTAAAGCAGACAGTTTCATGAGCAAAAGAAGACCAAATGTGAAGAATGTGAATAATGTGCTTAACCAAAACTATACTTAGGAATAGTAGATGCTACTTCATATTTCATCTACTCCAGTAGTTTTCTAGAAGTGATAGTAACACAATAAGTCTTCTTTTGGGAAGAAAGTCATTTGTATTTGAGTAGTGAGCTCTAAGCAGTGTGCATGAATGCATGCACATTCCTTTTGTAAAAAATTATATTCATTATAATCAAATTGTGGATTGAAATCCACCATGGTTTTTCCCCTAACAGGGTTTCCATGTAAAAATCCTTGTGTTATGGTGTTTTGGTTTCTTATCTTGTGTTCTTGCATCTTTCTTTTGGTTCACTGCTATAAGTGGTTTAAAGATAAAGATAATAAATTTAGATTTTGCAGAACACTGATTCACCCCCCCTCTCAGTGTTCCTTGATTCCAACAATTGGTATCAGAGCCTGGTTCCTCAAAATAAGTTTAAAAGCTTGGGGAAGATCTGGGAAGGGGATTTAATGGATTATGATAGTCTTCATCAGTAACTTTTGGTAGCACTATATGATCTTGATTAGTCCAAATCTAAAGTTTGGGAATTGCAAGAAAGCCTCATGAATGCTGAGAAATTCATTCAATCATTGAAAGATCTAATCAATAAGTATAGGGAAAAGAGAAAGGAACTCTATGATCAGATCAAGAAGAAAGATAGTGAAAGCATGAAAGATGAACACCTAAGTCAAGCCTTGAAGGAACAAACATAAGAATGTGAAAAGCTCACCAGAGATAACGTTGTTCTGAAGAATGAGATGGAATATATTGTAATGAGGACGACCAAGGAAATTGAAGATATAAAGAAGAATGAAGAGAATCTTACTCAATCCTTGAAAGAAAGATCCGATGAATGTAGTAAATTCAATCAACTAGAACTTGAATTGCAACAATCTAGAAACAATAAAGAAGAGATTGAAAGACATATTGTTATTCTCAATGATGAACATGATATTGCAAATGAATACAAGGTGAAGTTCAAGATTAGCTCAGCTAAGCTTGATGAACTAATTCAAAGTTAGAAGATTGGAAACAATAAGCAAGGTCTTGGATATGAGAAAGGAGAAAGATTCAGATTGATCAAAGGAAATCAAATGAACAAAGCTAGAAGGTATCAAATAAGACAACCCAATGCTAAAAAAATTAATGGATACTGTTTTGTTTGCAATAAAAGTGGGCATATGGTTGCTCAATTTAGAATTAGAATCAATCCAAATGGTCCATTATTTTCTCGTTAGTGTTTCAATTGCAACAAGTATGGTCATAAGTAAATTGAATGTAGAAATATGAAAAACAAATTTTTCAATAGAAATATCAGATGCTATGCCTACAATAGATTTGGCCATATTGCTAACTAGTGCAAATCAAGAGAAAATCAATGGAATAACTGGTCTGAACAAAGAAATGTTGTGTCCTATAACTGTAACAAATTTGGTCACATTGCAAGATTCTATAGAAGCAGGAAGGGTCTAGTAAATAAAGGATGATAAAGGTAAAGGAAAAGTTACTATGGATGAGATTAGGAATCAAATGAAGAAGAAATGGGTAAAGAAAAGTGCTTTTGATGTAGGAAATGAACCAACACTAGAATCTGGTACTCGAAATTCCTCTGGGAATTAATTTAAGGCCTCTAGCCTAGGGGGAGCTCTCAAGAAATTCTTTTAACCCCATTGTCGGTAGTTGGTACCGAAATGTGGAAAATTGCAATGATTGTGTTAATGATGTACAAATATTTTAGGAACATTTGTGAAGAAAATTAATGCAAATTTGAAGGTCCACAAAAGAATTCTCTTTCACAGACTATGAAAATAGGGTATACAGAAGACCTAGGGAAAAATCATTTAATGCCACAAAAATTTTGGTGTGTGAATGATATAAAGGTTACTTCTATTCCTCATTTGTCACTTTACATTTTGAGAAGAAGAATTTTGGAGAGCTCTGCAAGAGAATTTTGGCGAGATACAAGTCTGAAGGTGATTTGGCAATCAAACCCTAATTCAGTGAAAAGTTATTTATCTGTGAAAATTGTGAATTGGAAACTTCTAGAAATGGTTACTCTGTTAGTCATTGATATTAAGGATAGACCCCACCCAAAATTCAAATGGAATCTATTCAAATCTATTGAGACAGAACCATTAGGTGCATTTTCTTCAGTATTGTATGGTATTTTGCACATTGAATATATTAGGGCATACATTCATACAAATATTGAGGATTGAGGTAGCTCCCAGTTGTTAAGTTTGTACACAAATCATATAGTGGGAGAATATTTTTGTGTTAAACATGAATTTAAGGCTTTGGAGGAGAAGAAATTCACACAAATTGTGAAGTTTCTTGTGTTTGATGAAAATGAATGGGTTTGGTACATACTAAGTCGAGTTCATGTGATTAAATCAACCCTTCAAGATCACAAGAGAAGTTATAAGCATAGTTACTAGTCTAAATTCAACCGGTGGGTTGCCGACATTGAAGGTTGTGAAGAGCCAAATAGTCACTGAGGCAACCAGTTCCAATTTCGACAGAGGAGCCATGAAAATTAATGAAATCATTGAATTGGATGTAAAGTTTGCTTCTATGTTCATTGGATATAAGATCTATCACTCCATCCAGGATAACTCTGTATCTAGTACTATAATCTATGCAACTTATCAAATGGTCAAGGAAAATGTAGAATATGACTTATTTGAGTTACTCTGGAGCTAGCTAATTGAAAATCTTGGTAAAATAAAGAAGGACAAGAAATTTTTCAAGTATGGCAATCTAATTTTGTGTCTATTCTTCTACTTCATGAATGAAGTTTCGGGAGTTGGTAGAGTGCAATGGGAAAGTGACAGACCTATAGCTGTTCAATTTAGGGATATGTTATATGGAATTGGAGATATCAAAGCAAGGAAAAATGCTATCTAGGGCTACTTCAAAAACTTTTAGAGTGTAATGCAAGCTAGGGAAAGGATTTTTAATTCTATTAAGGAAAATTATAAGGATACTATTTGCTTCATGGTTGGCATTGATCAATGTTTGATAGAAGCAGCAAAACCTAGAATAGTTTGGATAATTCCTATGGGATATGAGGTTGAAGAACATATTTTGTAGTTGTATGCTGAACACTTATTGAGTAAAACTTGAGATCCGATAGAAGAAAGGTTTGGTACCTTTTCAGAGAAGGATATACAAGTGCATAATCAGCTGAGAAATCCTTTGATAGTTCGAAAGGTGAGAAAGGAAGTTGAAGCTTTTGCAAAAACCCTTGGTATATCAATTGAAGCTGTGAGGATAGCTAGAAAGAAAAGAGAAGAAGCTAAAAAATGAGAGCCTACTAGAACCGAGTCAACTATTTCAGCAACATCCTCTGCCAGATCTAGATCTACAAGGAGCTCTACACCCTCATTCGGTTCTACTAAGAAATCAAGTCCTATTAAAGTTAAAATCAATACATCCAAAAGAGAAGGAAAGATGAAAAATGATTTTAAGAGAAAATCAAGGGTCAATAAGCTTATGATTGGGTAGATTGAGGAAGTGGAAAAATACATTGAGAAAATTCTTAAGGAAGTTTTGTTGAAGAATAGATATACTGTTGTGTCTAAAGAAACTCATGTTGAAGATGCTCCATCTGGTTTAGAAGTTCAAGCTATTCTAGTCAATATTGAAGAAGTGAATGAAGATACATCAGCAAAAGAAATAGAGATTCCCAAAGTCAAGCAATAATCTAAGATTGAAGAAAAGAAGATTGAGACAAAAGAAGTTGGTATGAAAGCAAGAGACACTACTAAGGCAGTAAAGAATTTTTTAGAAGATCAACAAGATGAGTTTGACCTTGAATTGGTTGAAGGTCCTATCAACTTGGCCACTCTATCTCCTATTTAGAAGATAAAGGTGGCATTATTTGCTCAGAACTAGGCAATGGAAGAGTTATTGAAATCTCACATTGAGGACAGTGAGTTGCTGAGTCTTGCATTTGGTATCTTGGAGAAGATCATTCCCACACATGTCAAGGAGTCATTCGATTCTCCCTCTAGTCAGCTAAAGAAACTTATCAACTCTATAAGTACTCACTTTGAGTCTCTTAAAAATTCAGTTGAGGATAAGGTTCATAAAGAATTTATGCAAATAGGTTCAGTAGATTGAAGTATATGATTTCTAATGATAAATCATAATTAGCTACCTGTGAAAAGAACATTCAAGGTGCATTATCTAAAGGTAGAAATATTTACAAGTCATGTTTATCTTTGTCAAAATTGACTGAGGTCGCTGAGAAGAAAATTAAGGAACATGAGAAATAATTAGCAGATATTTCTCAAACCTTTGATCCTCTAATCATTTCTGTGAGTAAGCATGAAGGTCAAGTCATATCCCTACTTGAAAAAATTAAAATTTTGAAGCATGAAGAAGACAAAATTGTTGAAAGGGTATGTGAACATAGAGGACTAATTGGTCCTAAAATGGAGATAGTGCTTAGTGCCTCAAAGGAAGCACAAGACACTATGGCTTTCAGTGATCCATAAAATATTGAGTCAGTAGAGATGCAATCCTATGTGTTATGTGTTCACATGACTATCTTGGAGAGTCTCAAAAAGGGTTGGGACACTAGTTTAAGCCTAATGAAGAACAATTTTGTAGACATATTCAAGTTCATGTAACTCAATAAAGCATGTCTGTACAGTTTTGTATGATTTTTGGTATGTGGATTCTTATCTTTCCATTGATGTTAAAGGGGGAGTGTGAGATAGTGAAAAATGTAATATTCATCTCAAGGGGAGTTGTGGATAAAATATTTTTGTAGTTTTGTGCATTGCAGTGTATTCATGTTGGTACTGGTTCTGACACTTAGTGTTGCCATAAATGCCAAAGGGGGAGATTTTTGGCAAGAGACACTGCACAAGTCATCTAGTGTTGTCATCGATGGCAACCCTATTTAGTAATCCCATACACATCTCAAAAAATTGCTTATACTGAAAGTCAGATTGAAGAAATGTATTATCTGTCAAAGCTAAAACATGGTATCTGACATATTTGTGTATATTGGCTCACATACAATTTTTTGTTATCATTTGGTGTCCTGGATCTTAGGGAAGGTATTTTGATGTATTAACTATTGTATCCTTGAATCATTGAGGTTCGCATTGATCGGTGTGCAAGTTAGAAGATCCAGTGTATTGATTTTCAATCCAACAGTGCAGAAAGGTAGACTAATTTATTTTAGCATGTTGTGGATCTTTGAGAAATAATTGTTTATGGTGTTTCATGTTCGAGACATGTTGTTTTGGGACCTTACTATGTTTTGGCCGACATTGGTTGATTCACATTGATAATTGTCCATGGATTGAGTTGACAGTTTGTATGTGTTTTATATTTTGTTTAAGCTGACATGCAGTTGTTCTAATATCTAGTGGCGAATATATATAAGAGATCATTCAGATCATTTTTATATGCATTGTGATGTGATGCAAAAGTTTGAAGGAATATAGATCGATTGTGCAAAATTTTATTTGAGCAGAATGAAGATTGTTGACTCGAATTAAAGTAGACAATGTTTCATGAGTAGAAGCAAACAAAATGTGAAGAATGTGCTTAGCCAAAACTATACTCAGGCATTAGCAGATGCTACTTCATATTTCATCTACTCTAGTATTTTTCTAGAAGTGACTATAAGATAGTAAGTCTTATTTTGGGCAGAAAGCCCTCTGAATTTGAGTAGTGAGCTCTAGGCAGTGTGCCTAAATGCATGTGCATTACTTTTCTAAACACTTATATTGAGTATGCACTCAAATTGTGGATTGACCTCCATCCTAGTTTTTCCCCTAATAGGGTTTCCACGTAAAACTCCTTGTGTTATGGTGTTTTGGTTGCTTTTCTAGTCCTCTTGCATCTTTCTTTTGGTTCAATGCTATAAGTGGTTTAAAGATCAAGTTAATAAAGTCAAATTTTGCAAAAAACTAATTCACCCCCCCTCTCAGTGCTCCTTGATTCCAACACTCTGAATAGATCATGGGAGACTATGATTGCTATCATAGCTACTTGTAACCTCTATTTTGGAAATGTCACTATAAATGCTAGGAAACCTACTAAAGTTTAGGGAATGCTATTTTCACATTTTCTTGTTCAAAGGTGGTGGGTTTCTTTTGGCATTCCTTATCTATTGAAATCTTATGGTTTATTTGGAGATATCTGAAGTAAAATTCTTAAGACATGTAAAGGATGGAGTTGTGCCCATCATGCAAAATGGAGGAAAATTTGGCTACTCTTGGTAGCATAGTCAACCAAGCTTAGCCGTTTTCATGTAAGATCTTGAGGCTTTCTAAAATGAATTTAATGGGAAAGTTGCAGGGAAAGAAAAGGATCAGGCTCTAAAGGACCCCAGGTTGCATTCTAATGGAAACTACGAAATTGAAGAAGTCTACTCAAAAGAGGAAATAGAAGTGATTAAAACTCTTGCAGGTTGGAGGGACTTGGAAGCTAGTAATGAAAGCATATTTACCTTTAAAGCAAGCCACAAGTGACAGCATATGTATTTTTGCATTATTGAGCAGCCTTTAGTGCAAGTCACTAGTGATAGTATATGTATTTTTGTGTTTTTGAGAAGTCTTTAAGGTAATCCACAAGTGTCATTTATGTATTTTTGATGTGTAGCTTACATTCCTTCATATTTGACAATATTATCTATTTTTCTTTGTTGTCCTTTTAAAGAAATCATGGAAGTCTTTTTGGCAATAGTATAAGGACACAATCTTGTAATAGAAAAGTTGTAACATCATTTATACTATTTCTAATACAAAAAAGGTGGTGGTTTTCCCTTTGTACCATGCTTATATTTAAATCTTGATTTCATGGGTATTAATGACTAATTACTCAAGCATGGAGATTCCTTTCAAAAATCAAGGAATCCAGCCACATTCACTAACGTTATATGCTCACACAAGCATCTATTTTTGTGGTTTTTTCCAAGGTTAAAGATGGGCATGTGTGAAGCTTGAAAGCCATTATCACTAATCAAATAAGTGTATGGTAAATTTTGAGTAGTATTTGTTAGCACACTCATTGGGGTTCCCTCTCACACATGAGTATTATTATTGTGTGAGGGGGAAGATGGGCATTAGATTAATGATCCATGAGGGACATTAGAGCAATCTAATGAAGAAATCCGATCTACAACCAAAAATCTTAAATATAAAATCTAGAAACTCCTACACATACAAAATTGAAATTATACTAATGCAAACATGATAAGGAATATACTAATTAGCAAAATGAGAACCAACTATAGCTTTTATTATCCCGTAGTGGAGTGTATTCGCTTGATGTTGGATTATTCTTATCACAGCGAAGCCTCCAAAGTTCATGTGCAAACTGTGGATGAATGCTTGTTTGTGTTTAGTTGATCAAAGATGACGGATGAAGATCTTTATCTTAAGGATGATCTTGACAACATTTCGCTGCTCAATGTATATGAATTCTCTAATCCTTATTTGTGAGGAAAGGGGTTTTTTATATAGAAAATGTGATTTGAAATGGATGATCAAGATCATTTTGAAGAATATCTAGATCAACAGTCAGAGTGTGTTGAGAGGATTTAGACATGAGGTAATTGTGCAAAGTTGATTGCACAATTTGTGTGACTGGGAAATAGATTGGCCAGTTAGGAATGTGATTGATTAGTTAACTAAATAGATCAATCAACTTTGTGATGGCTTAGTTAGGAATGTGATGTTCTAGTTAACTGAATAGATTTTTTAGTCAACAAAATAGATGGATTAGTTAACAAATTAGATTGCTTAGTCAAAAATCATAATTTGCTCAATCAGAAAGTGGGTGAGGAATATGAATTAATTGATTTAATTAATTAATTCCTTTTTGGGGTTTGAATGTGCAAATCAAATTTGACTTTTCCAAAAAAAGTTGCATTAGTTTGATTTTTTTTTTTTGATAATTGATTTGAATAGTTTGATTTAATTCAATTTTTTTGAGGGAAAGTGTTGTAATTTAAATTATTATTTAATAATTTAATCCACTTAGGGGAATAAGGTGATTTACTGACATAATTAAATAATTGATATTATTTAATTAATCGGGATGAAATAAGGTGGGATTAGGACTTTATTAAATAAATGAGATTTATTTAATTGATCGAAATGATGAAACGTGAATTAATTAAATAATGTTGTTTTATTTAATTAATAGAGGAATTAGGGTTTCTAGGACTTTATTAAATAATTGAAATTTATTAAATTTGTTTGAAATGGTGAAAAAGTGAATTAATTAAATAATGTTGTAGTATTCAATTAATAGAGGAATTAGGGGTTTTGATGTTGTTTTGATGTGATGCAATGTGGTGTGATGCAAGAATGTTGTAGTACAATTCTGAGATGATCTAAGATGTTACACGATGATTCTAAACTATTTCAGGGTGATTCCAAGTTGATCCGAGACATTATGGGATTATTCTGAGTTATTATGAGATATTACAAGATGATTTTGAGTCATTCTAAAGTGTTAAGAGATGATTCTGAGTCATTTTGAAGTGTTATGGGATGATTTTGAGTCATTTTGAACTTTTATGGGATGATTCTAAGTCATTTCAAAGTGTTACAAGATGAGTTTGAGTCATTCCAAAGTGTTACAGGATGATTCCAAGTCATTTTGAAGTGTTACAAGATGATTTCGAGTCATTTTGAAGTGTTACAGGATGATTCTGAATCATTTCAAAGTGTTATAGGATGATTCTGAGTCATTTCAAAGTGTTACAGGATGATTTTGAGTCATTTTGAAGTGTTATAGGATGATTTTGAGTCATTCTGAAGTGTGACGGGATGATTTTGAGTCATTTTGAAGTGTTACAGGATGATTCTGAGTCATTCTGAGATGTTGTGAGATGATGTGAGATGATGTACCTTTATCATTTGACATTGCTTGAGGTTGTTTGATGTCGTTCAGTATTGTTTTGATGTTGTTTAGTGTTGTTTGATGTCATCCAGTGTTGTTTGATGTTGTTTGGTGTTGTGTGATAGGTTTCAAGTCAATTTTACATGTCTATATTTTTCCCCTCTTTGATACAAAGTATTGGTTGCTTTGTTTCAAAGATTCTATTTTTAAGATTATGTTTTTTTGAAAAAATTTATGCCCCACTATGCCCCAGTGCTTAATGGAATGATTGTAGGACTCCGTGTTGCCTCCTAGAGAGGTTGATTGAAAATTTAAAGTTTTGAGGTCAGGCTCTTAACACTATTGTATTTGTTGTTTCAATTTTTTCAGTTGGAATATTATATGTTAATGTGCATCGTTTCTTGTTCAGAATTTCTAATTTGTAAGTAGGAAGATTTTGTAAGTGTAATTAGGGTTTCCTTGAGGTGTTATAAAGGAAATTTGTCTTCAAATTGGATCATTTGTTCTTGGTTCTGTTTGCTAATTTTTGTCATTGAATTCCACATTTTGTCAGTTGTTGAGGGAGAATGTTGAGATTCGAGGTTGCCCCACATCGCTCTGAGCTCAATCGAGAGTATAGATGACCTTTAGATATTGGTGCCCCGGTATGTACTATTTTTCCCTTTGCTTTCGTCATGTTTTCATTCTTGTTTTGCATGTTGGAAGTCCTATCTTGGTTTTGAGGTTTTGGCGCATCTGTCTCGATTTTGGTGCATTTGTCAGGTGTTTTTAGTGTTTCTATCCAAAATTGGTACATTTGTCCAAAACTGGTGCATTTGTTCTGAGCACTTGTTTAGAATCTCATTTGTGTTTCATGCAGTTGTCCTAAAATCTCACTTTTGTTTGCTCTGTGTCTTGTAATTTTACCCTATCTTCAAACAACCATATCTTGGTCATATGGAAGTATTTTTCAGTTCTTTTTTTTTAAATGGGGTAGAATTTCATGATCTTTGCAATGGTGTAGGTGGTTTTCAGTTTTTGTGCAGTTAAATTTTCCATTGGTGTCATGATCTTGCATTTTCCTTTGTTTCATTTAAACCCTATTAGCATTTTCTTGTTGTCATCCTAAATTTCATTTGTCATCATGTTTTGTATCATTTTGTGTTGTTTGACATGTTTAGATTGAAACCCTAACATTGTGGGTTTAAATTATTGTAGTTGGTCCTCAAACCACAGTAGCTGAGGGAGAAACGACTTTGGCATCTATTTGATCTAATTATTAGTTTCATAGGTTTTTATGTTTTGTGAATGTTTTTGAATTTGTTTGGATTTTATGTTTTTTGAATAAGTTGAAATAAATCATGTTGGAAACCTAAGGGGACTGACCTAGGGCTTGGGGGCTAAAAAAATCCTTGCCTACATTGTATATGCAAAGACCACGTAGTTTGGTCATTTGAATCAAAGCATGAACTATTTTTGGGGAAACAACATCGATAGCATGGATGATATCACATTTCTGTGTCTAGAGGATATGTTGTGGGAAATTAACTTGAACTAGCTATGAGGTTCAAGTAAATGTTGATATCTTAGACTGTTTGAGTGAAGGAATAATCCAACAATGTTTTTTTTTTTTTAATGTTTTTTGGATTTTTACCCTTTTGCCTAGGGGATAAGATGTTGAAAACTTGGATTGATACCTCAATTTGTTTTTTTAGAGGATATTTTTTGGAAAGGCTTACTTGAAATAGCTATGGGGTTCAAGAAACTCTTGAAATATTAGAATTTTTGAGAAGGAAGAATTAAAGTTTTTGGCATTTTTGAAGGTTACCTTGGTAGTGTGTTGGTGGTACACCTTGTTCTTGGGACAAATTGTTTTGAAGGTTACCCTGGTGGTGTGTTGGCAGGTATACCTTGTTGCTGGTGGATTTTTACCCTCTTTTCTGGGGTGTAAGATGTTAAAAATTTACATTGATACCTTACTTTTTTTTTCTAGAGGATATGTTGTGGAAAATCTTTCTTGAACTAGTTGTGGCATTCAAGCAATTGTTGATGTCTTTAGAATTTTTGAGTGAAGCAATACTCCATGTTGTCATCATCTTTGAAGGTTACCTTGGTAGTGCATTTGGTGCTATATCTTATTGTTGGGATGAATTGGGAAGGATACCATGTGGCACACCTTGTTGTTGGGATGAATTTTTTTGAAGGTTACCCTGATAGTGTGTTGGTGAAATACCTGGTTGATGGGACAATGCCTAGATCACAACATGAGCTAGAAGACATAGATCAAGATTTATTTTGAAGTAAGATGCAAGAATTTTCCCCTAGTGTCTAGCAATGTAGGTGATGTATTATCTTGTGATATGATAACATGTTTGGATCTAGAGTATGTCCCTTTCAACAATGCCTCATGGCTCAGATAATTCTGGATAAGATAGGGTCAATGATAGTGATCCATGTCAAGATGTTTTCCATAAGAAAGTGTAAAATGTATATCAAACATTTGTTAAGATCAAGATAAGTTGGATTTTCGAAAAAATGGCTTGGGTTCATTATGGATAGGCTGAGATGCTTCCACTTGAAATGGCAGTCGTAGATGATTGATTCTACACATGACGCTTGTTTTTCAGGTTTTCATCATGGTACCTTTCCAAAGCGCCACCATAGTGGTTTTCATTGGAGATGAATTTTCTCTTGATTTTTTTATTTTTACTAATTTTTGATATCACACAAGATGCATGTTTACTAGGTTTCCATCATGGTGACCATTTTATGCTCATGTTGGACCACCTAGTGGTGTTGATGTAGACCCTACTAGTGCTGATATGGGTTTTTTTGTTCTCATGACATGCCAACGATATCCTACTTGGATGAGTTTTTTTGCTAGGATATGAGTGCTTGAATGTAGACCCTGATAATTTTGATCTTCCTTATTGATACTAGAGTTAACCTTACCTTGATGTGTACATCGCAATAAAGTTCCCTTAGAATCCTTATGATAAAGAGTTTCTGCCAACACATGGTCAATGTGAGATTTGGATATCATGGATGGAAAATTTGTTGAGGAATATGATATTTAGATGGATTGGTTGATAGTTTGGAACCTTTGACTCTCCAAACTTGGGATGATGAGCAATTATGGGTGGATATAGAGATTTTATTGGGACCATCATCTTGATATACTTTGTAGGTCACTCTTGAATCATTCTTATGCATTATTGGACATTTTTGTTAGATGAACTTCCCTTTTTGATTTTTCCCCATATTTTCTTTGACTAATGGAGTTTGATAGGGATGATTTTCTTGATTTTTCTTTTGTATCCATTTGAATTTTTCGTGTCCATTTTGTTTTGCTAATTATTTTGCTTCAATGACTTGTTCCTTTCTTTGATGTAGCTTTTTGTCCTATTGTTGGTCCCACTCAGAGGATGGAAATATATGCAGATGACGATTCATAAAATGGCTATTTATATGTTGGTAGAAATTTTATCATAAGGACCCTTTGTGCTCCCTATGTTGATGCTCACATTAGTTAAAGTTTTACCCAGTATTATTGAGGTATCCTTGATATGTTTAACTCCCTCAACTATTGAACAATATAGACCTCTATGCTTAGGATTTCCCATAATCTTCTCTTGTTGTAGGATACCCTATTCATGTAGGCCTAAACCTATGTTGTGATACTGAATCTGCTGAGAGAGTTCATTTTCAATGGGATATTTCTTACCTTGGAAACAAGGTGTTAGTTCTTCTCTTCTCTATTGTGGATCTTCAAATGTGGTAGCTTCCTTACTAATAGGATCCTTTAAATGTGGGATACCTTCCTAATTAATATCTTCATCCTGATCCTATGAAATATCATATTTTAATGCTTCTTCAAGATGTGTTTCTGATTTACTATCCACAAATTTTTTTCCCTCATGATTCATTTTTGATATGTCTTCATAGGATGTTTCTAATTCACAACTTATATATGTGTCCTCTTCCTGATACCTTTTTGATATTCCTATAGAAGATGTTTTTGATTCACAACTTATGTATAAGTCTTCTTCATGATCGCTTTCTGATATGTCTCTAGATTCTGCTATGTCTTGATTTTGTGTAGATGTGTTAAGAGTAGGAGACTCTTGTTCTTTGGTATTGATTTTAAGAGTATGAGACTCTTGTCTTGGATGAAGATCATCTAAATTATATTAGGAGAAATAATCTCATGGGTAGATGTATGTGTGCTTGGTATATGGATGTGTTCTTTTTTGGTAAAATATGGGATGTATTGGAAGATATCTACCAAGTCATTGCAATATTTTTATTATAGTGACTCTTGATCTTTAATTTGTGTGGTATCATTTTTGACATGCTTTAGATCAAATTCTTGACATGGATAAATTTCAAAGAAAGGACTACTTGTAAAGGATCCTAGACTTTTCTCAAAATGTGGATGTATGGGTAATGACTCTTGGCTTAGATTTTCTGCGTTGGGTATAGGTGTTGGATCAAGAGTCTCTTGATCATCAATACGTACTACCATGAGGTTGGATGTTGTCAATATATCTTGGATTGGATCATTGATAGACTTTGGTGCTTGATTTTGATCATGCTTAGGACTAAATTCTTGATGTATGTCCTCTTTCTCACTAGATGATGTAGAAACATTGTCAATGTGAATGGCGATAGATAGCATTATCATTGTTTTCATTGGTAGATGGCCCTTCAACATCATTTTTAATAGTTATTTCTCCTTGCTCAATAAGGTCTTGGATGAGATTTTTTAGTGTAGCACATCTATTTTTTGGGTGACCCTTCATTTTATGGTACTCACATCGTTCGTACTAGTTATACCAAGGGATTTTAAAGCTTGGTTCATGATAAGTTGGACTTTTATTGATCTTGATAAGGTCTTGTTGTACTAGTTCATGCATGATTACCTCTAAAGTTCATCCAAAGGGGTGAATCTCCTTCTTGGTTAGTAATATTTTTTCTGTGGCTTTTCTTGATTGATTCTCTCTTGATTTTGCTAAATTCCTTGATTTTTGTGTTTGAGGTATATTTTGATATTATGCTTGAGGTAAATTTTGGTGTTGCAGAACTCCTTGATACTACTATTGAGGTAAATTTTGATATTGCACTTGAGGTACACCTTGCTATTGCATTTGAGGTACACCTTGATATTATTGATATTGGAAGTATTGTTGATGTGGATATTGAGGTGTTTGAGTATTGATGTTCATTTGTTATGGATAGGTAATGTTTTGAGTTTGCACATGGCATCGACAATACGTCAGATTTTATCTTTGTTTAAATTCCTCAAGATCTCTCAATTTTATCTAGGGTGATTTGATATTTTGGACTTATTCCTTGATGGGGGTTTTGAAAACCTTGATATTGTTGCCCTACTTGATGTTGTGGCCCTTGATAAGAGTGATTTTGGTAATAGATAGACATGTTTTGGGGATGTTTTGATGCTCAATACCCTATTGTAATGTCACTTGGTTTAGATCCTCATGGGCCTCTTTCATTATTTGTGGTGTTTGTTGGTGGGCTACTGGTGTTGTTCTTGCTTTCTTCCTTTTATTCCTATGATGTGATCTCATGGTTGTCATAAATAACTTGGGTCTCCTATGGGAGAGTGGTGTACTCTCTAATTGAATCAAATTCTAAAGATCTGATGTTGTCCTAAAAGTGGTTTAAATCTGGTTCTTTCCTCTAGAGAAGTTCAATATCATGGAAAAAGACTAGGATTTTGACCAAAGAAGAACATATGTAACTCTAGATTGTCCTTGGAAGTGTGTCTATAGAAGTTTTCCACCATTTTTTTTTGTTTTCATGTAACACTAAGAGATGTTTCTTGAGATCCCTTGGACTTAGATGCCTAAGTCTGCAATGACAACTTGTGGATTTTACCTTAGGGATCTTGACCTTGCATGATATCATGAAGGGAATAACTAGTTGACACAAATTCTAAAACCTGATGTTTCCTTACAGATTATGTAAGATACTAGAACTATTGGAACAAACTCGAATTCTGAGAATAGTAGAAGGAATACAAGTTTGGATTGTTTCTGGAATCTCATTTGTAGAAGTTATATACCAACCTCTAGTTTCATGAAGTGCCCAAAGGTGTTTCTTTAGGGCTTTCAGACTTAGATGCTTGATACTAAAATGACGACCTATGGACTTTACCTTAGTGATATTGAACTTATGTGAGATCATGAATGGGATAATTATTGCCATGTGGGTGGTGGTAATATGGGTCTCTCTACTACTATGTTAGCTTTCTCTTCCTCTTCATCTAGGACAATTGATGCAGTGAGAAAATGATAGGGTATTTTGTTCTAAAAAATGAAGGTTCTTAAGCTGCTTATGATTTCCATTTGTTCACCTTCAATATATGTGAGACTAGGTTGAAGGATTGGTGCTACAAGATCTGGTTTTTGAATTGGGGCAACTGGTTGCCAAATGGTCATAAAGTTTTGTGGTGTTTATGTAATGGTTTTTGTGAAGCTCAAGACCTTAGGGTTTGAGTGTTGTTTTGGGATGACACTACTTCATGGAAATCAAAATTTTGAAGAACTAAAGTCTATATTCCACTTCCTTGTCCAGAGGATATGTTGTGGGAAAGTCTACTTGTACTATCTATGACTCCCAAATAATTATTAATATCATAGACGTCTTGAGTGGAGGAATGAATTTAATGGTTTTTTTTATTGATTTCAAATAGGTAGGATGGAAATAATGAATGTGGGGCTTATCCGACCTTTTTTCTTTCCAATTTGTTTTGATTCAAACAATGATCTTGTGAACAACTCTTTTTTAAATTTTCCTCTATGTTTTGAAATATGGCAAGTGATAAGGCAACACTTGGATTGACTCAACAAGCATGGACTTATGTGACCTTCATGTCTATAACTTAGGTTGTGAAATCACAAAACCCAAGCCATAGTTCCCAAATGTTTACTTTGATTAATGAACTTGAAATCAAAGCCAAATGTTTAGAAACTTTAAAGGAAAGACCCTTTCAAATGAATGCAAACATAAGGCTTTTCTCTCAAGTGTGCACTAAATCGAAGGTTTTGTGGTTTTATCATCTTGTTTAGTGTTTGTTTTGAATGTGTTCTTTTCCTTTAAATCAAACACAAAATTTGATGTCAAATTGTTTTGAATGTAATCAGCTAAGTTTAACATAAACTAGCAATTACAACCCTAGGGGATAGACACCATTCTCTTAGGTAGGCCTGCCTCATGCTCCGAAGAGACGATTTTACATGGAACTTATGGTACGGGCCTATAGTCGGACATGACACGTAAATTCTCAAAAGTAAATTTTGATGTACCACTTTCAAAGAATGTTTTTGGATAATAGGTTGGCTTCTAAAACAATTTGGTTCTTAGTGATAACTATGAACACGAAAATCTAACACTCACTTGCTGGCCACTTAAGGCTCTTTAACCATTCCCATTCCACTTAATGTATGGGACTAGGTACAGTATGTTGTTAGCACAAGTTGAAGCTACTTTCTTACGAGTTCACAACCTTTAATATTGCTTGCCAATAAAATTGCTTTGAGACCTTGCAATGATTTCTCCAGCATGAGATGTATCTCAAGGCAAGTCCCCTCTTTAAGGTAAACTTAAAAATAAAGTGTAATGATAAAAAATGTTCTTTCACTCACCCAAGATCGCCAAAAGGTGTGAGGGGAGAAGATAAAACACTTTATATTTTCCAATCATTGAATTCACAATGAATAATCCATAGCAATTTGATTCATTTTAAACAGCTCGAGTGATGTTATCGCCAAAAAATTGTGAATAAATAAAAAAAAAGTTCCTTTTAACTTGCACCAATATGAAGTATTCAAGACATTAAGCAATTAAGATATAAATGGTGAGAAATAACAAAGAATGATTTGTTCATTTTTATGAGCTCCAAATGAGGTGTTTCTAAGAAAGACAATCCTTGTCCTATCTTGGTCAACAAATGAAAAAAATGTGCGTGTGTCAACAAAATAAAAAATTATTTCACTCTTTTTATGCACCGAAATTAAAGGTTCCTTCTTATGAAATAATTAAATGTGTTCATTTTTAGAACCCAAAACTAAAGTGTTTTTTTTTTGTTTTTGTTCTTTTTATGAGCACCAAATGAAAATTCCAAACTTAGAAAGCTTAAAATTAGTTCATTTTTAACAACACCAAAAACAAGTGTGTGTTTGTTGTTGTTCATTTTTAGATCACCAAAAGAAAGATCCTAAGTTAAAAAAGCTTAAAAATTGTTTATTTTAATAGCACCAAAAACAAGTGTGAGTTTTTTAATGTTCAATTTTAGAGCACCAAAGAAAATTCCTAAGTTAATTAAAAATTAATTTAGAAACTGGGACCGATCGTCTTCCCTAAAACAAACATGTTAGAATCATTGAAATCCTGCATCAAATCTAACAATTCCTACCTACACATAAAAAAAAACACCTACTAGTGAAAACCTATTACAAGAGTGCAAGATTGGTGCATTTTCTGTGAGAACAAATGCTTAGAACAGAAAAGACAAATGTACAAGTTTCAAACAATTGCATAGTTTTAGAAATAAATGATCAAAACCCTATCAAACAGATGCTAACTTAGGAAATTACAAATGCACCATTCTTAGAAAAATGTACCATTCCCATGAAAAGTGCGCAATTCTTCTAAAAAATGCACCATTCTTGTGACAAATGCATTGTTTTATTGTCATACAGATGATCAAGTCTTCAGAACAAGCATGTGAAAACTGTGACAAAAGCATTTCTAAGACCTACAACTTCAAAAATGGCTCAAACAAATGTTAGAGAAGGAGAAAGGGTCCCACCAGGCATGCCAAAATGTGTGAGGGGGAAGATGGACGTTAGATTAATGATCCAAGAGGGACATTAGAGAAATTTGATGAAGAAATCTGATCTATAACCAAAAAGATTAAATCTAAAATCTAAAAACACCTACACATACAAAATTGAAACTATACTAATGAAAACATGATAAGGAATCTAGTAATTACAAAAATGAGAACAAAATATAGATTTTACCATCCTGTAGTGGAGTGTATTCGCTTGATGTTGGATTGTTCTTATCACAACGAAGCCTCCCAAGTTTGTGTGCAAAGTGTGGATGAATGCTTGTTTGTGTTTGGTTGATCGAAGATGATGGATGAAGCTCTCTCTCAAGGATGATCTTGACAACACTTCATTTCTCAATGTATATGAATTCTCCGATCTTTATTTGTGAGGAAAGGGGTTTGTTATATAGAAAATGAGATTTGAAATAGATGATCAAGATCATTTTGAAGAATATCTAGACCAACATCCAGAGTGTGTTGAGATGATTTAGACATGAGATAATTATGCAAAGTTGATTGCACAATTTCTGTGATTGGGAAATAGATTGGCTAGTTAGGAATGTGATTGATCAGTTAACTAAATAGATTGATCAATCAACTTTGTGATGGCTTAGTTAGGAATGTGATGTTCTAGTTAACTGAATAGATTTTTGAGTTAACAAATAGATGGACTAGTTAAAAAATTAGATTTATTAGTCAAAAATCATAATTTGATCAATCAAAAAGTGGGTGAGGAATATGAATTAATTGATTTAATTAATTAATTCCTTCTTTTTGGGGTCTGAATTTGCAAATCAAGTTTGACTTTTGCAAACAAAGTTACATTACTTTGATTTAATTTTTTTGATAATTGATTTGAATAGTTTGATTTAATTCAATTTTTTGGTGGGAAAGTGTTGTAATTTAAATTATTATTTAATAATTTAATCCACTTAGGGGAATAAGGTGATTTAGCGACACAATTAAATAATTGGTATTATTTAATTAATAAGGATGAAATAAGGTGGGATTATGACTTTATTAAATAAATGAGATTTATTTAATTGGTTTAAATGATGAAACATGAATTAATTAAATAATGTTGTTTTATTTAATTAATAGAGGAATTAGGGTTTCTAGGACTTTATTAAATAAATTAAATTTATTAAATTTGTCTGAAATGATGAAAAAGTGAATTAATTAAATAATGTTGAATTATTCAATTAATAGAGGAATTAGGGTTTTTGATGTGATGCAATGTTGTGCGATGTGGTGTGATGCGGGAACATTATGGTATGATTAAATTGAGTGTTTTGGGATGATTCTAAGATGATCTGAGACGTTACAGGATGATTTTGAATAGTTTCAAGGTGATTTTGAGTTGATCTGAGATGTTATGGGATGATTATGAGTTATTATGAGATGTTACAGGATGACTTCGAGTCATTTCAAAGTGTTACAAGATGATTTCGAGTCATTTAAAAGTGTTACGAGATGATTCCAAGTTATTCTGAAGTGTTACGGGATGATTTTGAGTCATTTTGAAGTGTTACAGGATGATTTTGTCATTTGAAAGTGTTGTAGGATGATTTCGAGTAATTCTAAATTGTTATGGGATGATTCCGAGTCAATTTGAAGTGTTACGAGATGATTTTGACTAATTCTGAAGTGTTATAGGATGACTCCAAGTCATTCTGAAGTGTGACGAGATGATTCTGAGTCATTATGAAGTGTTAAAGGATGATTCCAAGTCATTTTGAAGTGTTACGAGATGATTCTAAGTCATTCTGAGATGATGTGAGATGATATGAGATGATGCAAGATGATGTGAGATGATGTGAGATGATGTACCTTTATCGTTTGACATTGCTTGATATTTTTCAATGTCATTCAATGTTGTTTTGATGTCGTTCAATGTTGTTTGATGTCGTTCAATGTTGTTTGAAGCCATTTAGTGTTGTGTGATAGGTGTCAAGTCAATTTTACATGTCTACAATTATTAATCAGTGTTTCTTAATTGATAAATAAGTCTAAAATTCATAGTGCACATACCTAATACAAGGGATTTATATGCTCCAGGATGGAGGTATGGATACCCCCATTAGCCTAGTGAGTACCCACAAAGAGATGGCCTTTTTTAGTACAATCTTGGAGCTCTAGTTGAATAAAATCATTTTGGAACTAGACTTTATGTTGATTGGAGCAATTAAACTCACCCTAGGTCTAGAATTTCTAGTGTCAAATGAGAGGTATAGGGTAGATCTAGATATTGTCTTAAAATTTTAGGGTAAAATCAAAAGAAATATATTCTAAAAGAATTTAGGCATTATTTTATTTGTTTTTTAATAAAGATTTTTTTATGTTAACTTTTTCAATTCATAACCTTAGAAAATATACTGTGTAAATTTATAATGTCTTAAAAGTATTCAAATAGGTTAAATTCTTACTATATTTGATTGATAATTCATTAAAATACCAAATAAATTCTAGAAACCATCAAGGAAGGGTGGTTTCAACAAATCATTTGTAGGATGTACAATTATATATTAGCAAGCTAGATATTCCTAACACATGGTGTGATCTATTTGATTATTTATTTGGTAAATATGTTAAACCCATCCTTATGAATAGTCCTCAAATATTTGATTTTCCAAAAATTATTGTACCCAACTATTTCTTAAATAAAAACCTATGAGGTTATTTGTATAAGAACTAAGAACACAATACTAGGGAGGTTAGGGCCAATACTGGATAGGATTTTTTTATGGTCATAAGAGAGATAATAAGGGCTCAATTGCATTTTAACCTAAATGCAAACCAAAAATTAGTTTAGTATAATTATCTACTAAGTAATGTCAGGATATACATATTTATAAGGTAAAGTGGCTCCCTAGCTACTAAATAAGAGCAAGAGAAACCTTATTATTTATAAATCTGATTCTAAAAGATTATTTATAGCCATTAAAGGGTAAATGCAAAAAAATGAGGGACCAAAAGGTGGCCATATAATACATGCCACTTTTTGGCCCCATATAAGATATAATATGAGTGTTTTATAATGCACTCATGTTTTATTTAACATAAACATCAAGTACAAGAGATCATGCTCATTTAAATTTGAAATATCACTTAGAAGCCTATTTCTGCTAGTACCAGATGTCACTTTAGTTTTTCCTTTCACTATAGGATAATTCACAACTGAGAATACAACTTGTAGTCAAACTCAATTGAAGGATATTGCAACATGTTTTAATATTATTGTTGGGATATATTACCCGAAAGTGTGTGACCACAAGAGAGGATCTGAAAGCTTCTAATAGGATCCAATTGTTTGTTAGTGCCACATGTTACTTGAGCATAAATAAAAGAATATTAATGGTGAAAGAAAGATAAATAGTGTGTCATTGGTTGGATATCACCTCTAAGTAGATCATGGGAGACTATGATCGCTATCACACTTACTCATGAAATCTATTTTCGAAATGTCATTGTAAATGCAAGGAAACCTACTAAAGTTTAGGGAATGCTATTTTCACATTTTCTTGTTTAAAGGTGGTGGTTTTTCCTTTGCACCATGTTTACATTTAAAGCTTCATTTGATGGGTATTAATGACTAATTACTCAAGCATGGAGATTCCTTTCAAAAATAAAGGAATCCAACCACATTTACTAACATTATATGCTCATGGCAACATCTATTTTTTTGGTTTTTTTCCAAGTTTGAAGATGGGCATGTGTGAAGCTTGAAATCCGTTATCACTAATCAAATATGTGTATGGTCAATTTTTAGTAGTATCTATTAGCACACTCATTGGGCTTCCTTCTCATGCATGAGTATTATTATTAATCAATGTGTCTTAATTGACAAAGAAGTCTAAATTTCATAGTGCACATACCTGATACAAGGGATTTATATGTTTGAGTGAGGAGGTATGGATACCCCCATTAGCCTAGTGAGTACCCATAAACATATGGCATTGTATGGTCCAATCTTGGAGCTTTAGTTGAAGAAAATAATTTTTTAACTAGATTTTATGTTGATTGGAGTAATTAAACTCATCCTGGGTCTAGAATTTCTAGTGTGGAATGAGTGGTATAGGGTAGATTTAAATATTTGCTCATGATTCATGGTAGCACTACTAGACATGCAACTCCGAAGTCAAATGTGGTGAAAATGATTCGTAAGAGTTTTATACCTTAAATTTTAGGTGGATTGGAGGAGGTGAGGGATGTTGGCTCCTCTAGTCTTCGTATACTCAAGCCCTATGAATTGGAGCATCTTCTAATTCTTGGTGTGAAAATATCCTTTTACCCTTTCATACTAGACATCAAAGGTGAGGAATTGTATGAACATAAAGAGTGGATGGAGGTGGTAGTAAGCTTCTTGAAGAAAATGATGTTGTTAGAGAAAATAACCAAGGAAAAATATTTGCAAATAAACCTTCACAAATGCATGAGAGAAGAAAATAGGCTATTTCACCAAAAAATTAGTGAATAAGAATGAGATGAGTAAATAACATATCGTGCAGGATTTTAGAGTCGTGAAAACATCAAACGGGTCAAAAAACCCACCTAGGGTAATTATCCTAAGTTAAAACTTAAATACACTAACACCCCCCCTTAAGTGCAAATTTAGGGAGAATGAAGATGAAAAAAATAAAAAGTGCAATATGGGTCCCAGCTACACAACCATGTTAGGTACTCATTTACAATGCAATCTCTCACAATCGGAGAAAAGGAGAAAAAACTTGTGGAAAAAAACTCCTCTCCAAAAGAGAGAAAAGAAAAATAGAACAAGATGCATGGATGGAGGACTCAATCACACCCCCCAAGGACTATATACATCATTTATATACAGTCAATGATCCCCCCATAGGAAGGAGAACAAGAGATATCATATCCCCCCACAATGAAGAAGCTCTAATACCGATGAAGTACTCTTGAAAACAAAAGATGATCCAATACCTACAAGCAACACCTCTTCCCTTAGGAAGAAACAACTCCACCAACTGATGAAGAAGCCACTCCATATCCAACTAAAGAGAGAAAGGAAATATCTAGATAGAATAATCCATGATATAATCTTGATAAAAAACAACCAAGAAATTTGATGAATAAAATGAAAGTGAAGGCTCAAAAAATTCAACCTCCACTTTCATTTTATTTGTCACATTTCTTGGTTGTTTGTTGATAAACGACTTTAATTATTTAAGGTTATTCTTTAGGATAAGTATAAAATGATTAGTAATAAAATTACTTGATAATAATTATTTTTTTTGCAAGGAATAGAGTGAGTTTCTACACACTTTTTGAAAAAAATGTATTAATATTTTTTTGCCTGCATTGTTATTTTAGTTTACCAGAGAGAAAATATTTTTTGCCCATTCTTTATTGTTATTTTTTAAATTCATACCCTTGGAGAAACCATAGCCTAAATTCACAATGGAGTAAGTTGTTCCAGCCACTTTTAAAAAAGATTTCAATGTTTTCCTCAACATTGGCTAGGTAAAATCACACAAAATCTTTCAAAAAGAATTTAGGGGTTATTTTCTCTATTTTTTAGTAAGGATTCTTTAATGTTACTTTTTTAAATTCATAACCTTAGAAAAAACTTATAGCCTAAATTCACAATAGATTAAGTTGTTCATGTCACTTTTAAACAAGATTTCAATTTTGTCTTCACCATTGTCTTAAAATTTAAGGGTAAAATCATAAGAAATATTTTTTTTAAAGAATTTAGGCATTATTTTATTTAATTTTTAATAAGGATTTTTTGAAGTTAATTTTTCAATTCATAACCCTAGAAAATATAAAGTGTAAATTCATAATGGCTTGAAACTATTCAAATAGGTCAACTTTCTCCTATGGTCATGGTCTTAGGAAAACTGACCCCCTCTCCCCCTGCCTTTTTATCATTGTTGTTGAAGTCCTTGATAGGAATGTTAAAAAAATGGTGGACTCTAAAGCTTTGAAAGGTGTTTAAGTTGCTTCCTCTCTTATGTCAGATTCCCATTAACAATCTATGGATGATAATCTAATGTTTGGGGAGGCCTCGGTGGGTGAAGTTGTTATTTGGAAATAGGTTCTTAACGATTATGTTGATGTTTCTAGTTTGTGTATAAACTATGAAAAATAAAAAATTACTTCTTCAATACAAATCAATAGATTAAAGATAGACTGATTAAAATTCTAGGACGTCAAGAAGTTTCCTTTCCCGATGCCTACCTAGGGCTACATTTGATCTCTAAGAAGCTGGAAAATAACTACTAGAATCAACTAATTAAGAGAGTTCAAAAAAATATTGTTAGATGGAAGGGTAAGGTACAATTGATCAAAGCCTCCCTAAAAACTATTTTGGTATACTACATATCTCTCTTCAAAATTCTTGCTTTCATAGGGGAAAACATAGAACAGATTCAGAGAAGATTCCTATCATCTAGAGCTGAAGAAAAAAATAGACTATCCTTGGTTTTTTTTGAAAAATTTTGCACTCCCAAAAGGAGAGGAGGTTTGGGAATAAGAATAATATCCATGCTTAAAAAATTCCTCTCTGCAAAAAAAATTTGGAATCTTCTTGAAGGCTCTAAATACTAGGTTAAAATTTTCCAAGCTAAGTAATTGAGGAATATGAATTTTGGTTGTTTTCTCTCTATTTCTGACCAACCTAGTGGTTTGTCCTTATGGAATCATCTTGTTAAAATAAAAAATGTGTTGCAGTAGGGGGTAGGAAAGAGAATTGGGAACGGAAATAATACTGACTTTTGGAAGGACCCATGGATAGAGTCCTCTAACTTGTCCTTAGTTGAAGAACTAAACCCCCTCAAACTAAGCCTAAACGAAATCTGTGGAAAAAAGGTTTCCAAATATATTAATTGGGAGATGGAGGAACCTAAATGGAAGGAGTATAAAATGATATTAAGGAGGGATAATCTAAGAGATCAAAAGCAGGTAAATTGGGATGTGATTCTTCTAAAGATACATAACCTGATTGTGGAGGCTAAGTGGTTTGATAGGGGAAGGGAAGATGAATGGATTTGGAAAGGCAGCTCTTCAAGATATTTCTCAGTCAAAAAGGCTTATGAAGAACTCATGAAGCCTTTGGATGTCTTGATAAACCATGTTTGGGATAAGGTGTGGCTAAAGAACTTGGTTCCCAAAATCAATTGTTTACGGTGGACTACGACTCATGGAAAAATTCATACTATTGATAATTTAGTTAGGAAAATTTTCCAACTGGTGAATAGATGTTACCTTTGCAAGTAGGAAGAGGACTCAATCATGCATATTTTCTTCCACTGCCAATTGTGAGGGATTTGTGGTCCTAATTCTTGGCTTTGTTGTCTTCTAGCTAGGTGTTTCCTAACTCAATGAAGATGTTCATAGAGATCTAGTTGAAAAGTCCTTTTTCCCACAATGTAATTATTGACCTCTCAAATCAAGTTCCTCCCTTTATCACCAGGGGTTTATGGAATGAAATAAATAATAGGATTTTCAAGGAAGTGCAGAGAAGTAGCCGGGAGGTGAGTTTGATTATTAAAACTCAAATAAAGGAAAACATTGAATTTGGAAGATACAAATTCTCCAAAGCTTGGCCTAACTACAAATAATTGAGGATTAAGTAGAACTAGGGCATAAGGAAGGATCTAACATAAATAAATTGGGACATGATGCTAACTAGAATGACTATGGTGTGAAGCCCTCCACTAAAGGATTGGATAAAGTGTAACTTTGATGGGTGCTCAAAAGGAAACCTGGGTTTAGTTGGGGCTGGAGGTCTATTAAGAAATCACAAAGGGGAATGCATATTGGGCTTTGGTGTGATTTTGAGGGTCTGTTCTAATAATAAAGTGGAAGCTATGGTTGTGTTATGGGGCTTAAATATACTTAAAGAGCTTGGAATTAAAAATGTCATTCTAGAAGGGGATTCCAAGATTATAGTGGATATTCTGATTGGAGTGGTGATGTCATCATTGGAGTTAAAAAATATAACTGATAAATTTCATGCCTTGAAGAATTACTTTACCAGGATGCAATATTTCTATAGAGAGGACAAAAAAGCTACTGACTATGCTACCAGCATGGCTCTAAGTTGTACGGGGTGGACCTGACAGAAAAAAAGAAATATGCCAAAGTGTTTGCGAGATGTGATACTAAATGAGAAATTTGAAAATGATTATAAGATGCAAAGATAAAATGGTGAAGTGAAGTGGTACACAAGGTTGTCAAGTGGTGCTTAAATGTTTACATTCTAATGGTGATATTGGGAGTATGGGGTTGTTAATGAGGATCTTGGCTAGCAGGGAAATCAATTATTCTTCCTTCCCCAAGGTGATGGATGATCACATAGAATTTCTTAAGTTGTTAAGGGTTGTCATTTATAATCGTTTCGATTTTCCTTATGGAAGCTATTCCCAAAATTGTGAGATTGTGCAAGGAAAATTAATCTTTAAGTAATTTAGTACTTGTAAGAATAATAATGCGTTGATGGTACTGGGAATTATGCCATTAGTGTTCACTAAAAAAAATTTGACTCTATATTTTTTATCGGCTCTATTTGTTATCTGGAAAAAGAGTGTTAGCTACATTAAGGAAAGAAAGCTGAAGGAGTGGGGGATTATGAAAAAAATCTTGCAGTATCCTAAGAATTTGCATAAAATCAAAACGAGAGGCCCATGGAAGTGCACAGAGCCTCCAAATTTCCTGGTGCTTAAGCATAATGTGGACTTATGGAGGATTTTCAAAAATGCTAGGATGGTTCCACTCTTTCAATCTCTAGAAGGGTATAATTATAATCTTAAGACTAATTTCACCAATTCTTGGAGGAATGGTTGTGTTTCCATTGGTCCAGTGAAGTTTCAAGTTAATCAGAGGTTCATTGCTGAAGCTACTAGTTTGTAAAACCAAGGGATTAACTTTTCTAAAAAGTGGGGCCGATTACCAAAAGTTCATGGAAAAATTCCAACATAAAGATGAAAAGTTAAAAAGATTTCAAAATGGGTATGCTAGGATAGAACTCCCTCCTCCCTTTGATTTGGTTAGCCTATTTTTTATTATGTTACTTTAGAGGGTAGGTATATGTCAGTACATGCATACCATTTTTCCCTACTCAATCATATTACGTATGGTGAGCATATTAATCTCCCCTTTTACCTGTTGTCCTCTATGCAACTCAATATTGAGAAAGGTACCAATCCTCCTCTACAGTAGGGTCTGATGTTAACCTTGTAAAAGTATGATCTAGCTCTCAATCCCCATGGTAATCATTTGGCTAGTAGAAATGATAACCCTAATCATCTAGAGGGAGAAAATGAAGAACAACCTACTGATGAAAATCTTGTTGTTGAGGATAATCCCACTATTAATGTTAACCTTGTTGTTGAGGAAATCCCTGGTGTGGAACCTCTTCCCCTCCCACCTCCTATAGTTGTTGTTAGGAGGGTGCTAATTTATGAGAAGAGCTAGTCCCCTATGGCCAATGTATTGAATCCCTCCACCCCTATGTGGCTGAAAAAGGAGGAAAAAAGAGTTTTAGAGATAAAGCTCTTAATGGCTATGCCGGAGAAAAGAAAACATTCACCTCTACTAGTAGAACTTCCCAAGGTGAATAAATTCAAAAGAGATATTAACCCTAAAGACATTATCAATATTTTTGAGGAAGGAGTGTAGAATGAGGAGCTGAAGGAGACTTTGTAGGGTCAAGGGAGTGGAGGTAGTGCTAGTAGAAGGTCTGCACGCCTTGCCACAACTCCCTTCAAGGATAAAAAAGGCAAAAAAATTGAGAATGTGGGTGAGGAGAAAGTTCTTGATTTTGAAGAGTTTGAAGCCTAGGATGAAGATCATTCTAAGGATATGGACTTTGAGCAATTTTCTTATGATATGGGGGAAGATTTGGATGAGGATTTAAAGGAAGATGATGAAGAAGCTCCAATGTGGATGAAGTATTCCTAAAAAAAAAAGATGATCCAATGCCTACAAGCAACACCTCCTCCCTTAGGAAGAAATAATTCCACCAGATAATGAAGAAGCCACTCCATTTCCACCTAAGGAGAGAAAGGAAATCTCCAAATAGAATAATCAACCACATAATCATGATAAAAAGCAACCAAGAAATGTGACAATAAAATGAAAGTGAATCTCAACAAAGTCAACCTCAACTTTCATTTTATTCGTCACATTTCTTAGTTGTTTTTTATCCTGATTATGTAGTGGATTATTTTGTTTGGAGATTTCCTTTCTCTCTTCAGCCAGATATGGATTGGCTTCTTCATAATCTCATGGACTTGTTTCTTCCTAAGGGAAGAGGTGTTTCTTGTAGGTATTGGATCATCTTTTGTTTTCAAGCATACTTCATTGACATTGAAGCTTCTTCATTTTTGTGGTATATGAAATCTCCTTTTTTCGTTCCTCTAGGGGGATCATTGATTGTATATACATGATGTATTTATTCCTTGGTAAGTGTGATTGAGTCCTCCATCCATGCATCTTGTTCTATTTCTATTTTCTCTCTTTTGGAGAGGTTTTTTTCTCATAGAGTTTTTCTCCTTTTCTCTGGTTTTTAGAGATTGCATTGTAAATGGGTACCTAACATGGTTGTGTAGCTGAGACCCATGTTAGAGTAAATAACCCATGAAAAACATTTGCAAATAAACCTTCATGAATGCACGAGAGAAGCACATAGGATATTTCACCAAAAAATTAGTGAATAAGAATGAGATGAGTAAATTACATATTGTACAGGCTTTTAAAGCCATGAAAACATCAAACAGGTGAGAAAACCACCTGGAGTAATTGTCGTAAGATAAATTTAAATACACTAATAGATGCATATTGAGTTGGTCCAATACTTTGAATGGGTTGATATATAGACATCATAAAAATGAAACATCTTCCGAAGAAAAAATATATTTTACTAATGATGAATAATATAAGTTTAACCTCAATATGTTTCTTCATCATTATTCTTAAAATTACATATATATATATATATCCTTAATTTAGTTTTATATAATTTTTATAACTTATTAAATTGAATGTAATTTTTTATTATAAATGTAAATTAATTATATATTTATCAATTCCATTTAACTATCTCAAAATTTTAAAATATTATAACTATTAATAATTTTATATAAATGTTTAATTTCAACTTTAAAAATTTGACATGAAAGAGGCCCTTGATATGAAATTTAAAGATATTTAAAAATATAATATAACACTCATTTTACATATCCAACAATTCATATTTAAGTTTCCATTTAAATGAACACCACTAAAGAACAAAAAGATTTATCATTCTTGAATTCCATCAAATCACATGTAAATATATAAGTTTTTCTATGTCTTATGAAGCATAAATAAGACATTGGTAGGATTTTAACAAAATTAAAATTATAATTGTAATACAATTTTCTATATTTTTTTATCTAATTTTTCTTATACTTATGATATAATTGATTATTAAAGGTATTATATTCAAATTAACAAATATTTGTCCATGACTGAAGAAGAACTCGGTATATGGGGGCATTTGGATCCTTGGTCCCTCAATTCTGATTTGGGAGCTATGGAAGGAAAGGAACAAGAGGATCTTCCAAGATAAGAAAATGGGCTTGCCATTGCTAATAAGAAAAATTGAGGCATGCCTAATTGAGACCTTGAATGCTAGCCTTGAGGAAAAAGTGGCAAAAACAAGCTCTTTTTGAAATGGGATGTGAGTCTTCGAGCTGCATGGTATTCTCTAAAGATTCCTCCCTGGGTTGGCAAAGGAGGAAGGGAGTCAATGAATGCTTGGGCATCAGTCATTTGGTTGCCACATGCAAAGGATTGGTTCAAGCTCAACTTTGATGGAGCGTCAAAAGGCAACCCGAGCCCGTCAAGGGCCAAGTGCAGCATAAGAAATGATCAGGGTGTAATAGTGGCATCGTCATATAAGGAACTTCTAGATGGTACCAAAAATGAAGCAAAATTTTGAGCACTAATATAGCACCTGATAATGTGCAAGGAATTGAGCTTAGCAAAGCTTGAAATTGACGGTGACTCGTCTATCATCATCAATGCTCCCATATGCAAGAATACCCTAAATTGGAAGCTTAGGGCTTTCCTAGGGATGGCGTTAGAGCTAGTGGAATGTAATGCCCTGCCACAAGACCCTAAATACCATAGAAGATATCTCAAACACATCATAAAGGCATAATAGTTTAATGTTTACAATATTCTAATCTATCACAACCTTGCATACAGTCGATGAATTGACTTATAACAATTCGCACCACTCAATTATCCCAATTTAACTAATTAATTGAAAAGGCTCTTCCAAACATAGATAAATATCACACTAACCATTTCTCCTATTTCCTCAATTTAAAATAATAAAACCTTTGTTCCTACTAACATATTGTATATATTTTTTAAATACCTATTCCCGCAAACACACTTAATTAAATATTCATTTCCTCTAATTGCAACTAGAAGAACCACATAAGCAATCAACACAATAATTAAATCTAAGATTTGGACTTACTAAATCCTTTCACATTCAGTGATAAGAAGGAATAATAAGACAAGTTACTCAATTTTCTCTAATTTAATAAGAACCCTTATAAAGATGAAGGAGAAAATTCAACTAATTAACTAACAGACTCTTCAAATACCTCAATTTAACTTAAACAACTATAAGAACATCATTCCATTTATTATTCCAATTCCCTCAATTTTAACCTTACTAAAATATCTATTTCCTTAAACGGTTTACAATATTTAAATAAATTATAATTTTCTCTTTTCAAAAACACATTATTTTAATTTCACCTAATACATGCATTTACATGCATCTAATCCAATTCCTATTTAAATGAAAACAATATCTTAATTATAATAATTCTTCATTTTGGAATTAACTTCAACTTGAACTCGAACATGCATCTATTTAACAAATGTAACCAATCAATTATCTAATCTTCAGTTCTAGAAAAATATTTATAACTAATGCATACATATTTCTTCTATTCGAGTAAATATGTGTGCAACCTTTTCTTTTAAATTATATTTGGACAAAATATACATATAATTAATAAATTTCCATACCATTGATTACCTCATCATTTAAAACTATACAATAATAAAAAGTTAACAAATATATATATATATATATTCAATATATATACAATATATATAAACACATATATAAATAATAATATATTCTATATTTAAAATCAAATAAAATTCAAATTAAATAAGAACGAATTAATAAAATGTATTAATAAAACAAATTTTATAAAGCGAAATTAATAAAGCGAGTTTAATAATCACGAATTTACCCCATTTCAAAAAGAATGAACGTAGGTTTTAAAGGTTATAAAATAAAGGAGGGGTCGACTGGCTTACCACAACCGCACCCCACAGTAATGGGGGTGAACTATGGTAAGCCCAGTGCACCCCATGTATGGGTGGGCAGTGGAAATACCACCATCCACCTCCCTTAGGGGGGTGTTGCGGCAGTATTCCACCTGCCTCCCCCAACAACAACGCACAAATAAAAACAAACGGATTCCATTCTGGAATCAAAACAAACTCATGCCAAATGAAAACAGAACCCCTCCCAACAATCTACAGGTCGCCGTACGACGTACAAAAATAATAAAATAATATAATTTATCAATAACTATATATATATTATATATATATATGTGACGTTATATATATATTCACATATATATATATATTGTATATATATTTATTGAATTTCTATAATGAATAAAATTGGGGAAAAACTTTTGAAGAAAGTCATCTACAGGAAAATTTTAACTGGGCAACCAATTTTTCTTCAGGGGAATTTTCACAGTTACAATAACCGTTTTCCCAAATTTATGAGATGGTTTCAATTTCAATCTTTTAAAAGAAAAGTTGCACAGACTTCTTCATACTAAAATTAACAAAACTTCTATAGGAAAATTTAAACAAATCCTAGAAGATTACAAAAAATCCCTTTCCTCTAAATTTACATAGAGGCTTTCAAAACTAAAATAAGTTCTTAAATCACAGATTGCTTTCCTTTGAGTTTTTTGACAGCAATTCAACAATAAAAATGCCTTACAATTTTTTGAAAACAATTTAAAGCTTCTACAACCAAAACACAAAACTTCTTGCACAGACAATCTTTCAATCTCAATTAAACCATTTTAATCAAAGATTTTATAGAATTAACTTTTGTACAAACATTCTTTCTCAAACAATTAAATAAATAAAATAAAACGTGAAAGAACCTATTTTCTTGAAGCTTGAAGAAGATGAAGATTGGAGCAGAGCCTCCCCTTTAGAGATCAATTCCAAAGCTTTTCCCAAAATCACCACTTCTAGGAAGATGTAAAAATACAGAAACCCCCAAAATTCCTGAGAACCCCTTTATTTTTTTTTATCAATTTTCAACCAAAACCTCTCTCCAAAAATAATATCTTCCTCTCCAAAAATCTCTCGTGAAGAAATTTTTTCCTCTCTCCAATAAATTCCCTCCAAATCATTTCTCAACCAAAAGTAAAATAATTAATTCTTCTCACACACATGTCAAATTAAAATTATCTCTTCAACAACCACAAATATTTTCTCAAAGCCTTTTTGCATGTTAAAATAATTTCTAATTACAATTTAATTCCAAATTGAAATTTACAATTTAAAATTAAATTAATTTCCCCTTTGATTTTAATTTCCTCAACAACATATTTAATTAATTAATTTTAATTATTTAATAAATAAATTCAACCCATTGGATTAAATTTAATTAATTAAATAAATCAAATTTAATTAATTAACTTAAACAAAAACTTCTATCCACAATGTATAATTTTAATTTTAAATAAATATCAACACTATTTAAAACAATAATTCTAAGTATTAATTTCCATACTCAAGAGCCCTTCAGAATTAAATAAAATTAAAACAAGCACCCAAAGACACAACAGACTCGACTGATGACCCACTAAGGCTAGGGTGTAGACTTGACACATGTAACCTAGCTACTATCTCCCAATCATCATACCGTTGGGTCGACACACTGAAACTTGTGAAGCCAGGTGAAGTCGATGTCATGTACCTGCAAACCTGTATCCAAGGCATCAATAGCACATGAATATAAAATCAATATAAAAAACACTGTGAAGAGGAAATCATAGAATCACAGGGTGCTCGCAAATGAGTGATGCAATCATGTCCCCTTCACCAATACAGTATTGCCAAACTGACACTTCCTTCATTAATAAAATTCATAAGCAATAATCATGTCATAATAAACCAACATTATTTTAAATCAAAGCATGTCAAGTATAACATCAAAGAAATTACATCTCATAACACACATAGTCCATGTCGCTCTAAAAGAAATGATCAAATAATAAAAAATCTTAATCTAACATAAGAGAAAAACAGAGGGGTGTTACATGGAATCCTTCGAGAGAGTAATGATCAATCACATCTACAAAGAAGGAAATAAAGAAGTGGATGCTCTCACAAACATTGATGTAGGAGATGAGTAAGCTCTAGGCCCATGTGTCGAGGCCAAATATTTTGTCTAAGCTAGAGTGGCTAGATATAGGCTCATGGACCTTTCCATCTAAAATGCGAGAAAGTAATGACAGCCTGGATATAGCTCTCTTAAATGAGTTTAGCAGGCGGAGGGATATGATATCATCAAACCAAGATTAAAGGAAATCATCTTGTAGCAACAAGAGAATTTCAAGACAAATATAGCCCTGGAAATGTTGCCCAAAGGTACCAATGAGTACACCTCTTATTATTCTCATTGGGAATTCATCCTTCATGGAGGCGGCCAATCATGTGATCTATCATCACAATGCAAGAAAAGGTAGAGAGATTAACTGAAAGGAAAAGGAGCAAGAGAATTGAAATAAGATTTGGCATCTGACATTCAATGAAGTGTTTAGTTGCCTTACTATTTATGGAACTCCGTAGTGAAGCATTGCCACTAAAAATGGACACACCGATAAAATGAAGGAGTGCAAAGTAGGAGGTAGCATTCCTCAATGCCATCAGAGATAGGAGGGTAAATAATATGTGTCTGAACAAGGACATCTTGTGCCTAGAAGCGGTCTAGATGGTGCTTGGGAAATCTTATTTCTTCTCCAAGAACTGCATGTAGGCTAACTCAAACATCTCCTCATGATTCCTAGCATCCCTGTTAGATCTAAATTTTCCTAAGGAGAGATGTTTTATTTTACTCCACTTGGTGTTCAAGGAGTCAATTTTGGTGGGTGACATCGATATTGTGGTAGTGTCTATGCTTGGAGTGGGCTTGCCATTTTCGGACAACCTAGAGCATATGTTTAAAATGGGGATTGAAGTGGATTGGCACTTGTTCATCTTGGAAATGAAAGGTGAGGAATTTCACTATCATAGAAGATGGGATTCAATTGGATATAAGTTCCTGAGCAGAAGGCTAGGCCTGGAAGTGATTGTGGGTATGGATTGGTGCAATGCATTTGGAAACTTGGTGGGCTCTGGATGCTTCTATGAAGACCTCTAGTTGGTGCAAGGCAGGTTGGTAGCAATTGCCTCACTTTCCACAACATCTATTTTGCTTTCTATAATCAGCTTTCTCTCAATGGCCAATGGCCCTTTTATATTTAATTGTCTAGGGAATGTAATTATCAGAAATGATATGTAACTTTTTTGACAATTCAATATAATTTTTGTAGCTATGTTGCCATTACGAATCAAAAAAACAAAAAAAAATCATAAAAAATACGTATTTTTTAAAATAAATTAAGAATTACAAGAGTTTCAAACATTATAAATTAATTAATATTATTATAATATTTTTATTAATTTTTTATATTAGCTTAATAAACTTCATTTAAATATGAAAAATAATTATTTTTTTATAGATTTGAAAATTTAGAAAATTTATTCTTTCAAATCAATATTTTTTGAAGCACATGAATACAAGCACTTTAATCTCACAAGTATGGTAGCCCAGTAGGGGCATAGAACCCATGAGCATAGTTCAATGCTACAATTCAAGCCTATGAGAACATTGTATCAACAAAGACATAGTGCCTTCAAACACAATGGCTCAATGGAGGTTTGAACTCTAATGACCACAACAACAACACCATAACTTTACCATCACACTATGAAATGAAGCCTAATATTGAAGCAAAATATTATATATATAATCTTGACTTAATTATGAATTGACAAAACTCAAGATGGTATAGTTGTGCTACACATTATGTCCCAATTAACTCAATGGAGGGGAATGGTTGATTGATAACTCCAAGAATAGGGGAAATAACAACTAAAGGGAAACAAAAATTTAGTCTAAAACAATGGGGAGAAAGAAATCCACAAATCAACTAAAACCCTATAAGAGAATTAGAATTTAAGTATAATGGTTTTTAATTCTAACCTTGGGCTTGTTAGCTTGGCTGAGTTTTCTATGTGAATGACTCATTATCAAATTTATTACTAAGCCACTAAATGCAGCTCACTATGTGAGTGATTCCTTCAAAATTATGTTACATAAGCAACATCCATACAAACACACATATAGATGCATATCCACTTGCAGTTGTAAAGCTAATTGTTTTGTACTCTTAATTAAGTTATTGTTCTTATGTCGAGCTTTTTGTGAGGCTTGTTAAAATATAAATCATATTTATTAACAAAAAATCATGTCTCATGTGAGAGACACACGTGCCCATATTTAATATCTATTTAAGGGTCTTTGGATCCATATTTTTTATAGAAAAAAATTAACAATATCAATTTAAGTTCTCCAATTTTCTACAAGGATATCCTACTATTGTCTCCAATGACATGTTTTGAAATATTACTGTTATATGAGGTGTCTGTACAAGAAGCTTGCAAATTTGAATGTGAGTCATCTTCATTGAGGTTACCTATAATCTCAAAAATTATCCTTGAAACAACATCAAGTTTCTAGTATTTTCTCCAAGATCTTCTTGTCTCAATCCACTCTACTGGGAAAGCAAATTTGATTTAACACTTTGTCTCTAAATACTAGTACTGTTAGAGTCCAATATTTCCATCATGAATCTAAATGTTTTTTCCCATTTTGAGCTTGTTGTTTTTGCTATCTCCCTCATAAAATAATTATTCACCAACCTTTGCTATGTTAAAAATGGCTTTACCCATGTTTCATGGTCTCATATTTTTGGCCTATTTGCCCTCACATTTTCCCCCCATTAGATTCCTAATATTTCACTATCCTTTTCCTTAAATAATTCATTTCTCTCATTCATAATGTTTGAATATCTTTTACCGCCATATGTTTACCCTCATGGCTTTCACCGCTTCACCGTAACCCCTTATAAACTCATTTGTGGTAGCGTGGTCAAACACATTAAAGCCTACCTCTATACCACTGATAGTTCAGTCCATACCCGCGGTATGGCGGTACCAGTTCAGGAGAAAACATAAAGTGCCTACCGCCACACCATGCATGGTCAATTCACTGACTGCGGTATCATGGTGGCGGTGAGGTAAATGGTGAGGCAACAACTGGCGGCGAGGAAGCAAGAAAAGCAGTTACCACTATACCGCACATGGTCTAAACATAGACTGTGGTGGTTGCAGTAGATGATATATAGCAGTGAAGGTGACAGTCTAAAATGACACTGTGGTACTGCTGGCGATCAAACTAGGCACCACAATGACTACGGTAACATAGACTTAGCAGTTGGCGAAGACGGGTACCCCTATACCGCGGTTGGACAAGATGAAGTTGGCAGTTGAGTGATGAATGGAGAGGAGATAGCTAATGGTTACCCCACAGTACCATGAGTAGGCTTTGAACACACTACGGTAAGGTGGTAGGTGATGGAGGAAGCAACAAAGCATAGCATGAAATGCCAACCGCTATACTAATCGCGGTTAACATAGTGACCACGGTGGCACAAAGACAGTCAAAGGTGATACTAAGTGTTTGACCACCATACCGCGGGTTGAATGGTTGGGCGGTAAGGTGATAACCGTGGGGAGAGAAAGGTACACCGTGATGCTATGGGTGGTGGAAGGATAGCCGACGGTTGGGCGGTAAACAAAGGAGTTAATGGTGGAGGAAGCATCTATGAGTGTCACCGTTATGCCATGGTCGGTCAACATGTTGACCGTGGTAGAGTGGTAGGAATAAGAGAATATTTGAGTAGCATGTAAAATGAAATATTAAAGGGCAGAAACATATTAAGGCAAAATGAAAATGTAGGGCTACATTTTAAACATTTAATTTTCTGATAAGGCAATCTAATTAAATGTTTTAATTTTTGTTAATGGAATGTAAGCAAATGTAACAAATAGTGAAGGGTCGTGACCCTTAAAATTTACTATATAAATACTTGTAAAATCACTAAGATTGAGGGGTAGATTAGAATAGGACAAATTGCAGCAAGAATAATATTTTCAGAATGTTTGCATTCAAGAAGACTATTTTGCATGTATAAGATTTGAGGAAGATAATGAAAGACTGTTGATTTGTTGGTTTCATTCTGGTATCACTTGTTTGTTGGATTTCTTCAATTATTTGATTGTCTCCAATCTAATGTTTCTTAATTATTTAAATTGAAATATCAAGTATATGTTCAATTTATTGGTGCACATTTGTTGTATGTATGTGGTTTGATTAATTGGTTACTTCAAGAAAGAATTAAATCCCTTTCAGTCAATTACAATAATTTGGGAACATTATTTGGATCATTTAGAAGAATCAAATAGTTAGGATTGATATTTTACCTCAAGTAGGGTCTTTCAATCATATTCATGCATGTTTATACTAGTTATAAACTCATATTTGTATGCCAAACAATTAGAGATTAGCTAGATAAAATGCACTCATTCAGGACTTTCATTTGACTCCGTTTTACCCAATAAGGCACTCGTCTCCCTTATTTTCAATACTTAGTTTCATTTATTTCATTTGACATCTATTAATTGAACATATCAAAATTCACTTTCATATTGCATACACTATTTATACCAAATTTATCTAATACTAAATATACAATTTTGACTAAATTTAGATCATATCTGTCCACTTCCCTTTGCCATTGTGGATAGTTTAGTCAAATAGAAGCCTAGTTTAAAATCTATAGCATTCATATAGGTACACCTGCCTAGGTTTAGCAGAGCCTTAAGAGTAGAAGGTTCAACTATACTAGTTGGCCTTGTTAGTTGGCCAATAACGTTGTGAGCTTGGCAACCTCTCATGGTTCAAACCTGCGTTTTTTGAGACCCAACAAATTGGTGACTCTGTTGGGGACAACTTGAGAAAATTTTGGTGGTAGGCAACCTTTCCATATAGAGTCATTAAAGGAAGATTTAGAGTTAATTTTTTTTGAAAATTGACTCCATTGGGTGAAATAGTAACATTTTCTCACTTTTAGAAAAAGTGGGTGGCGACTCTGAATGAACAAAAACATTGAAACTGATAAAATAAAATACAAAATAGAAAGAAATCATCCTAGAGCTCAGACTATCACAATTAATCACAACATGTAGGGAAGAAGATCTTTGTATAGAGACAATGATGGTCCTGATGATAAAGGAAAATCAACTTACAAAAACAATAAGGGAAAGAAAGTATTTAATGACTTGGAGACAACAACTAAAAACAAAACATCAAAACTGCTACTAGAAACACATTATTCATATGATACACTAGCAAATGAAGACAACCCATCTAAAGAGCTTCACACTTCTAAGGGGAAGAGAAATCCTTCCCAGCAAGTAGACCTTGAGAAAGCTGATGAGCTCATGGCTGATTTTGAAGCTAGAAAAAGGAGAGAGTTTGAATATGAGAAAAGAACAACACTCTTTGAGGAAGGACTTGTGTATGATGAAACATCTGAAGAAAATCGTGAGCTTATGGCATGAAATGAAGAAGATACATAGTGGGAGCACATGAGGCAACAGGCAGAAAGATTAAGGGTAGAATATGAGCAACAACTTCAAGCAATGGAAGAATTCGGAAAGATGAAATTATAAAAAGCTCAAATTAAAATACCAATGGCTGACTCACCCAAATATGTGCCCCCTCATAAAAATAATAATATGAGAGTATCAAATTCCCCACAAGCCCACCAAAATCAGCCAAATAATCAATGTGGACATCAAAATGCTCCACCACAACATAAGGGTATTCAACTACCTCCTTATCAACAACACGTACCCTCACAAGGTCATCAATATGTGGGAAATAGTAATCCAACATCAGTAGTACCAAAATCCTCCTCCACAATACACAACCATGATCAAGGAGTTTGATTTGGCTAGATTTCAGATATACCCTTACCCTCTAGATAACAATTGGAGAAACCTAGTCCCAAAATTCATAGGAAGTAGTGCAGTCACAACTGAGGAGCATCTGAGAAATTTTAAAATAGTTATTCAAGACCTGGGTATGCAATATGAGGATGTATAGATGAGATTATTCATGATGTCATTGATCAAAGATGCTAGGGACTGGTTTAATAGTTTACCGACAACCTCCATTAATTCCATTCATATATTTTATGAGCAGTTTCTTTAGCAATGTGGGAATCAATGTGCATCAGAGTTTTCTTGGCATGAGTTGGTAACTATCTAGAAGCATCAAAATGAGTCATCTTATGAATTTAATTAGAGGTTTTCCAAACTACATAATAAGATACCTCGTGCATCCAAGTTGGTTGATCCTGCTGCATTGAGCATCTACTTGAATGCTTTTGATCCCAAGACAGGATATGAACTTGGGAACAAAGGTCCTAGGAACTTGGCTGAAGCTCAAAAGATATCACTCACAATTGAGAATAACAGGAAGGTTGTAGGGATGATTTATAAAAGAGAGAACCCTAGCGCTCCCCCATATGCTCCCCCAAATAGACAATAAAATACATATAAGAATGAAAGACCAAGGTTACATGGCATGCCTTATAATACAAACTGGAAGGACAGGAAGCCAATAATTGATAGAATAAGAAATAAAGAAACATCAGATCCATTAAAAAGGAAAGGGGCATATATGGTGGATAAGAGTCCCTGGTGCTCAGTTTTTTATGCACCACACTCCCTAGAGCATTGTGTTACAACTCAGTCAGTACTAGAAGAAGACATAGTGGAAAATGATGGTGGGGAAGACCATAATATCTATCTAACTTCCCACACTCTTAATTATTTGGAGCAGGAATATTCATCTTCAGAGGAGGAGGGATATGAATATGATGTTGATAATCAAAAATACAATATTCATATGGCAGAACAACAAGTCTTCTTTGACTATGAAGAAAGTGAAAATGAACAAGATCCCCCTACTGCATCGCTTCAGATTAACAAGTGTAGTGTAAGGAGATCGAGTGAGGAAGAGATCAAAAGATTAATTGATGCAGTGGTGGAAGAAGCTAGAAGAAAGTATCGATTGAGGAAAAGAACAATGAATGAAGATGAGGGTGTTCCAAGGGGAATATTTGTAAAAAAAAAAAAATATCAAAAGAGACATCTAAGAGGACAGATGATAAATCTGAAAAAAAAGAATAGAAGTGTGCTCCTAAAGAAGAAAGTAAAGAGGACCCTATCGATAAAAAAAAGCCAAGTCAAACATGCAAAGGGAAAAAGGAGGAAAGCAAAGGAGAATTGATAGAACCAAAGAAGGTGATCAGAACTAAAGGTAAACCTTTTGATTTCATAAAACCTTATCTCAATTAAAAATATCTATCCCATTATTTGAAATGATGAAAATTAAAGAATATAGGGAAGGTTCCATACAATTAATGTCTAATGGGAATGAAAATATAAACTTTAAAAATAAGGTCACTGAAACCACTAATAAGAGGAAAGAGATAAAAATTCCAGAAGCCTGCTTAATGAATACTTTACAGATTGACCCATTTTTTATCACCCTACTCATGAGTGGCAAGTTAGTGAGAAATTGCATGATAGATTCAGGTACTTCCATGAATATTATGCCAATAGGGGTAATGAAACATCTTGGTATGAGGGTAGATGTGGAAGGAGGTAAATGTTACACCATGGATAGCAGGCCTATCCCAATTGTGGGGATTATGAGAAATATAGAAGTAAAATTAGCAGCATACCCACATGCAACTTATAATATTGATGTAACTATGATTGATACACCTCCTCAATTTTGAATGCTTTTCTCAAGACAATGGACTACAACAGTAGGGGGTAATGTGTAGTTCAATTTATCATATTCCACTATATCAGTAAATGGTGAAGAGGTCAAGCTATATAGGGAGCCAAGAATGAATCAAATTGTTGAGTGTGTTCCTCAAGAAAAACTTAATTTCTTCTGTGATGTAGATTTGGGGAATTTTAGAGTAGAATTATCTCAGCCTGAATTAGTGAACAAGGACCCAATTGATAAACATATTTTTGAGAATCAACAAGGTGTGTGGAAAATGTACTTTGATGGGGCATGGAGTCAAGAAGGTAATGGCACTGGGATAGTTTTCATATCACCTAAAGGTACAACATTCAAATATTCATTTTTGTTGGCTTTTGAATGTACAAATAATGTGGCAGAGTATGAAGCTTTGCTGATTGGTTTGAACATGGCTGTCAAACATAATATTAAGTTATTGTTTGTCTTGGGTGATTCTAAGCTAGTTGTGTCCCAAGTCAGATAAAAATATGTTGCAAAGAACAAAATGATGAAACAATATAGAAATGTTGTGTGGGATATAGTGGAATTGTTTGATGCATTTTCAATTGATTGGATAGATAGATGTGAGAATTTGATGGCTGATTTTTTGGCTAATGTAGCCTTAAAAAAGGATGATATCACTTTAGTAGGGGTATCTAAGGTTGAGTTCAAAACAAGACCTGCTATCCCTGACAACATATATAGCTAGCAGGTTTTTAATTATGATACTGATCTTTTGAAGTTTCTCCACTATACATATAGAACAGTATGAAGCACATGAGATTGATTTCAATGCTTTTGTGGAATAAGTAGATGGCAAATAGACTGTGCTTGGTAATGAATTTTTTTAGCTTAAAATAAATAAGCTTCCCAAAGGGATTGTGGCATTGGAGAGAGTGTATGATGGAAATGATCGTTCTCTCATGAAGTAGACACTTGTTATAAAAGAGGACATTGAAGAAATAAATCTGGGAACTGAATTAACACCTAAAATGGTTTATATTGGAAAAAGGATAAGCCTAACCATAAGAAGAATGTTGATTACATTGTTAAGAAAGTAAAAGCATGTGTTTGATTGGTCTTATGAGGAATTTAAGGCGTATAGAGAGGATCTTTTTCAATGTGAAATTCCACTGAAGCTAGATGCAAAGCCATTCAGACAGAGGCAGAGGCCTATCAATCCATCTCTGGAACCTAAGATGCAAGAGGAATTGGCAAAGCTTAGAGATGGAGGTATCATCAAACCGATCAGGCATTCAACATGGGTGTCAAACCTAGTTCCTGTAAGAAAGAAGAACAAAGATATCAGACTACGTGTGGACTTCAGAAATCTAACTGTAGCATCCCTCAGAGATAATTACCCTCTCCCTAACATGGAGGCTATATTGCATAAAGTAACAGGGTGTGAGATGTTATCTATGATGGATGGTTTCTCTGGTTATAATCAAGTTAAGGTCAGAGAATCTAAGTAGTACAAAACAACTTTTATAGCTCCATGGGGAACATATGTTTATGTAAGAATGCCATTTGGTCTCACAAATGCAAGAGTGACCTTTCAAAGAGCTATGGACTTAGCATTTGCAGACTTGATTAATGCTATAATGGTAGTGTATCAGGATGACCTTACTGCCTACTCAAAAAGAGTTGTAGATCATTTAGAACATCTTGAAAAAATATTCATTAGAGCTTTAGGGTATGGCATTGGCTTGAATCCTAAGAAATGTCATTTTGTTGTCACATAGGGAAAACTCTTAGGACATATTGTGTCAAAATAAGGGGTTAGAATAGATCCTGAGAGGGTTGAGGCTATAGATAAGGTTCCTGTCCCTAAAACCGTCAAAGCCATCCAGTCATTTTTTGGGTAGATTAACTTTGTTCGGAGATTTGTGTCTAACTTTGCTGAAATTGTTAAACCCATATCAAAGATGCTAAAGAAAGGACAAAAAATAGAATGGACTCGAGAATCATTGGAAGCTTTTATATCCATCAAAAAGGCCATCAAGGAATCCCCTATCCTCAAATCCCCTGATTTTTCAAAACCTTTTTAGATATTTTCATTTGCTTCCTTACACGCTATAGTTTTTTTTATGTTACAAAAAAATGAGGATGGATATGAGCAGCGTGTGTCCTTTAGTAAGTCATTGCAAGGGTCAGAATTGAAATATGATATAATGTAGAAACAAGCCTTTGCATTAGTAAAAGCCACAAAGGTTTTTAGACCATATCTAGTTGGAGCCAAAGTAATTGCTTATGTTCCTCATACAACTGTTAAAGATATCTTGACATAGTCAGAGGTAATAGGGAAGAGATGCAAGTGGATTAATAAAATCTAGGAGTTTGATATGGAAATACAAATTACCAAATTGGTGAGAGGCTAAGGTTTGGCCAATTTAATGGCAGAAGCAAATCAAATTTGTAATGTGGAAGATGAAGGAAACACAATTGCAAGTATTGAGAATACACCTTGGTATACAGACATCACGTATTACCTTAGAAACATGAAGTGCCCTAAAGGAATTAGTGATAACCAGAGAAGAACTCTGAAACTTCAAGCATCTAAATATGTATTCATAGAAGGTGATTTATTTTGAAGAACAAGGATGGGATGTTGTTGTTATGTTTAGATGATTCACAAGCTAAACATGTTTTAAAAGAAATGCATGAGGGGGTCTATGGAGGCCATTATTCTACAAAGACAACTACGCATAAGACACTCAGGGCAGTTTATTACTGGCCAAAATTTTTTAATGATTCTTTTTCATATGTAAGAAAGTGTGAGGCATGTCAGAAGTTTTCAGGGAAAATGAAATATCACGAAGCTTTACCACTTAGACCTATGCAGGTTGAAGCTCCATTTCATCAATGGGGGGTTGATTTTATTGGGGAGATACAAGAGAAGTCAAGTGGAGGGAACACATGGATACTAGTAGCCACTGATTACTTCACCAAATGGATAGAAGCAATCCCAACCAAGCAAGCAACAAGTAAAGTTGTGGTCAATGTTTTGAAGGATAACATTATTACTAGGTTTGGTATGCCATTAAGACTAATTATAGACAATGGGATGTGTTTCAGATCTGATGAATTTAGATATTTTTGTAGTACACATGGTATCAATATTTCTTACTCTGCCCCATATCACCCACAAGCTAATGGTTAGGCAGAATCTAGCAACAAAAGTCTTTTGAAAATCATAAGAGGAATGCTCGGTAAAAATAAAAAGTTTTAGGATTCAAAGTTAAGATTGGTTGTATGGGCAGATAGGATTACTGTGAAGAAATAAATTGGAAAATCTCCATATGAATTAGTGTATGGAACACAAGCTAGGATTCCTTTACAAAATTTGTTGCTAGTTTATAAATTTATCCTTGAAGAAGACATAGATGTCCCAGAACCAATGGAGGAGAGAATGGAGCAATTGGTAGAACTTGATTAGATGACAAGACTAGCTCAAAAAAAAAATGAAGTTGCGAGCACAGATGAAGTATTTGTTTGATAAAAAATTAAAAAATAGAAAATTTGAAGAAAATGATCTGGTACAGATGTGGAATGCAAGATGCTAGGAGAATGGTAAACATGGGAAATTTGAAGCATTATGGTTGAGGCCCTTTTTCATTGTTGGTAAAAGAGGAGAAGATTCATACTACCTGCAGAACATGTCTGGAGAGGAGCAGGAGCTGCCTGTACATGGGTAGTTCTTGAAGCATTTTTTCTCTTGAGGAGTTGCAGAGGGTTAAGAATTGCTAGTGCATGGACAATTCTTATTTTAATCCTTTTTTAAATCTTCTTCTCCATGCACAGTAGTTTAGAAAATATTTAAGGGTCTGGATTTTCCAGTACATGGACATTCTCAGGAGCCCCTTTTTTAAAGCATTTCTTTCCTTTCCATGTACAGTAGCTTAGGATCATTCTCCATTTGCTCCATCTTTCATATCATTCATCTGCTCATTTCCTCCATCTGTCATGGTTTTCATTTTTCATATCTTTGTTCAGTCTTCTCTACCAAGGAATTTTGGGTTCTTGTAATGATTGAACAACCACTCATCCCCAATAGGAGCCACTGTTAGAGCCCAATATTTCCATCATGAATCTGATTTATTTTTTCCATTTTTGAGCTTATTGTTTTTGCTATCTCCCTCATAAAATAATTGTTCAACACCCTTTGCTATGTTAAAAATGGCTTTACCCATGTTTCATGGTCTCATATTTTTGGTCTATTTTCCCTCACATTTTACCCCCATTTGAGTCCTAATATTTCACTATCCTTTGCCTTAAATAATTCATTTCCCTCACTCATAATTTTTGAATATAATTTACCGCCATATGTTTACCCTCATGGCTTTCACCACTTCACCGTAACCCCTTATAAAGCCATTTTTGGTAGCATGGTCAAACACATTAAAGCCTACCTCTATACCGCCAATGGTTTAGTCCATATCCAAGGTATGGTGGTAGTGGTTTAGGAGAAAACATAAAGTTCCTACCACCACACCATGCATGGTCAATTCATTGACTGCAGTATCGCAGTGGTAGTGAGGTAAATGATGAGGCAATAGCTAGCGGTGAGGAAGCAAGTGAAGTGGTTACCACTATACCACACATGGTCTGAACATAGACCATGGCGGTCATGGTAGATGGTGGATAGCAGCAGAGGTGATGGTCTGAGATGACACCACGATACCACTAGTGATCAACCCAGGCACCACGGTGACTACGGTAACATAGACTTAGCGGTTGGCAAAGACGGATACCGCTATACCATGGTTGGACAAGAGGAAGCTGATGGTTGAGTAGTAAATGGAGAGGAGATAGCTAATGGTTACCCCACGGTACCGTGAGTAGGCTTTGAACACACCATAGTAAGGCGGTAGGTGATGGAGGAAGCGGTGAAGCATAGTATAAAATTCCAACCATTATATTGACGACGGTTAACATAGTGACTGCGGTGGCACAAAGATAGGAAAGCAATGCAGAGGAGACACTCAGAGGTGACACTAAGTATTTGATCGCCATACCGTGGGTTGAAGAAAGTGAGGTTGCGGTTTGGCGATAAGGCGATAGTCGTGGGGAGAAAAAGGTACACCGTGATGCCATGGGTGGTGGAAGGATTGCCGGTGGTTGGGTGGTGAACAAAGGAGTTAATGGTGGAGGAAGCAACAGTGACTGTCACCACTATGCCATGGTCGGTCAACATGTTGACCATGGTATAGTAGTAGGAATAAGAGAATATTCGAGCAACATGTAAAATAAAATATTAAAGGACAGAAACATATTAAGGCAAACTAAAAATGCAGGGCTACATTTTAAACATTTAATTTTCCAATAAGACAATCTAATTAAATGTTTTAATTTATGTTAATGGAATGTAAGCAACTATACCAAATAGTGAAGGGTTGTGACCCTTAAAATTTACTATATAAATACTTGTAAAATTAGTAAGATTGAGGGGTAGATTAGAATAGGATAGATTGCGACAAGCATAATATTTTTTAGAATGTTTGCATTGAAGAAGACTATGTTGCATGTATAATATTTGAGGAAGATAATGAAAGACTATTGATTTGTTGGTTTCATTCTAGTATCAGTTGTTTGTTGGATTTCTGCAATTATTTGATTGTCTCGAATCTGATGTTTCTTAGTTATTTAAATTGAAATATCAAGTATATGTTCAATTTATCGGTGCACATTTGTTGTATCTATGTGTTTTGATTAATTGGTTTCTTCAAGGAAGAATTAAATCCCTTTTAGTCAATTACAATAATTTGGGAATGTTATTTGGATCATTTAGAAGAATCAAATAGTTAGGATTGATATTCTGCTCCAATTAGGGTCTTTCAATCATATTCTTGCATGTTTATACCAATTATAAACTCATATTTGTATTCCAAACAATTAGAGATTTGCTAGATAAAATCCACTCATTCAAGACTTTCATTTGAATCCGTTTTACCCAATAAGGCACCGGTCTCCCTTACTTTCATTAATTAGTTTCATTTATTTCATTTTACATCTATTAACTGAACATATCAAACTTCACTTTCATATTGCATACACTATTTATACCAAATTTACCTAATACTACATATACAATTTTGACTAAATTTAGATCATATATGTCCACTTCCCTTTGCCATTGTGGATAGTTTAGTCAAATAGAAGCCTAGTTCAAAATATACAGCATTCATATAGGTACACTTGCCTAGGTTTAGCAGAGCCTTAAGAGTAGAAGGTTCAACTATACTGGTTGGCCTTGCTAGTTGGCCAATAATGTTGTGAGAGCTTGGCAACCTCTCGTGGTTCAAACTTGCATTTTTTGAGACCCAACAAGTGCAATAGCGATTAATTTTTGTATTATTGAATAAACTAAATTCCTACAAATATTATTTTCTAAATTATCAATACCAACAACAACAATGCCATGAAATTTTAGAATTTATAACGATAGAAATAAATAGTTATCCATCAAATTTTTAAACAGTAAACCTAAATGATAATGTATCATAAAATCTAACTTTTTGAACTATGCAAATTAAATAAGAATAACATGTGAGTATTGTATCCAATAAACATTTAGAGAGAATATAATACACACCTCGTTCTAGACTGATAGTCTAGGGAACTCGAATTGAAAGGATGATGAACCAAACAACTAGGATGGTAACTCATGACTTCCAAATAATCATTGTTATTTTTATTATTCAAAAACCAATTTGAACTGGTATCTTGTATGTATGTTTCAGATACACAAATCTACCTTAAATAATTAAAGAAAATATATAGATAGAACTTGTAACGCCCCATCGTGGAACCCAGGAAATGACACGTCACTAATGCTAAATGACTGAATAATTTTTATTTTTTTTAAACATTTAATAAGAACATGTGATCAATAAACTAACATGAGCGTACTTGGGTTCCACAACTACGCTACTAAAGTAAATAAATAATATAACACATCAAGAACCATATACGAAATCATGAGAATAATCATAACAATATTACATTACATTAGGAGTTACTTTATAAGTTCATTTACAATAAATGCGGTTGTGGCAAATCTCAATACAACTAGTCACAAAAAAATAATTTAAACATATAGTATCATTGGAGAGACACTACATCCACCCCCCCTAGGATAAGCCTTAATCCTGGAAGCCTACAACCAAGCATGGGCCACTTGAGCCCTTATTACCAAGTGGTTCACCTAAACCTCAACTAGTTTCCTCATCTTCAGAGGGAGGACACTCCTCAGGGTCCTCATCTGAGTCCATAACTGCCTTCATGGGTGCAGAAGGTTGTGCTCAAAGTATTTCCTTATCTTCCTTAGATAAAATAGGTGCATTAGGTCCACACCCCAATGACCAATCCTGTAAAGTAGACGGTTTCTTCACCTTAACTATGTGTCCTAACTCCATAATCTTTTTCCCTTCTACCAGCTTGAGCTGAGAGAGGGCATGGGCCATAGTCTCATCATCATAAATACAAGATGGTTCTTTCAGTGTGGGGTTTTCCTTGATGACCACACCCTTTTTGACAACCTTCATTACCTTTCCTTTCCTCTTTTCGGACTTTGAATTTCCCATCGCTAGACACAAACAGGGGTAACGATTAGAGTTAAAACAAATTTTAAGTCCCAACTTATCCTAACTTGACATAAATTTTCACATTCATCCAAACACATGCTACACAAATGTCCATAATGCATTTCCCCAGTAGGAAGGATATTGGTGCATTGCACACTACACCAAAGGTCCTTTCCTTTCCACTAGTTTTGTGCATCATTGGACCGATGCTACCTAATGACAACTCCTAGGTAGACAAGTGAAAACAACCCAAAAGGAAAAAAAAAAACTCAAGAGTTCAACACTTAGCTCAATGTAATGGGCTTATATGTATCCAAAGTTTCCAGTGTTATAACCTAATGCTCTGATACCAAGTTGTAATGCCTCATCATGGAACCCAAGGAAGGACACATCACTAACACTAAATGACCAAATAATTTTATTTTTTTAAAACATTTAATAACATGTGATCAATAACCTAACATGAACATACTCGGGCTCCACAACTATGCTAATAAAGTAAATAAATAATATAACACATCAAGATCCATATACGAAATCATGAGAATAATCATAACAAGATTACATTAAATCAGGAGTTACTTTACAAGTTCATTTACAATAAACGAGATTCTGACAAATCTCGATACAACCAATCAAAAAAACAAACTAAAACATATAGTATCATTGGAGGGACACTACAAAACTTTAAAGCAACCTATTATACTAAGAAAATCAGCCCAAGATAATCTTGTTTATATATGGACTACTCCTTCTAGTGTAGGAGATTCTATCAACTCAATGGAATAAATATGACGAGAATTCAAAGTGTAGAGATTCTGAATATCTCCGGAAGATTCAAGAATGTCATCTTATGACTATTTTATCAATATCCAAGTGGAAACGATCCTTGGATAATGCTCATAATTATTTGTTAGAAAATTTATTTCCCATGAGCCTGTCGTTGCTTTACCTACCTGGCAGGAGCCATTTTTCAATGGAAGTTTTTTGGGATCTTCATCCCTATAGCTCCTGACTGCTCAAAATTTAATGAAGTAGGAATTTTTGAATTCCCAATTAATGGTTGTAGGTAATTTAAAATTTGAGAGGGATTTTTTGAATGACACAAATAGAGGGAATGTTTTCCTAGTTAGGAAGGTGTGTGTTAGTCTATTTCTTGTAGAAGCAAGTGATTAGCAAGGAACAAGTGAATTTGTAGCAGCAAAAAAGAATTTTCTATGCAAGGAGCAGGATAGCTCCCGATTGTTCAAAGTTTTGCAGATTGTTTGTAGTGAGCAGCTGATTACTCCTGTTCGCTCTATGTTTTCCAAGAACAACAGATAGTTCCAATTGAATTGTAACAGAGAGCTTTGAGTAGCTCTTGATAGTTTATGATCTGGTTGAGTAGCTAATTGCTCCCATAAACTTGTAATAGGTAGTTTTTAGTTTGTTTTCAGAGTTTTTTGTTTTTCCCTTAGATATTGTCATTTCCAGCTTGTTGAATAGAAGAAGAATGTTGCATGTCTCTTTGTGCTTTCATATTTAAAATTTGGGTACTTCTAGTTTGGCTGAAAAATAGATCAAAAACTTTGTGTGTGTTTGTTGTTTTTGAGAATTTTGATTTCTTGACATGGTATCAAAGCTATAGGCCCCATTTCTTTGTGAGTTAGGGCATTTTTTTTCTGGGTATTGAGTTTTTCCTATAAGAGACATGGCTAGAGATGAAGGGAAGAGTTGGTAGCAACCACCATCCTTTAATGGACCCAACTATGATGTCTAGGCAAAGAAGATGAAGACCATTATGGTCACCAATAATTTTTGGGATTTTTTGATAAATGGTTTGTGGATGTCATTGAACCAACTTAGTTTGTAGCTCTTACAAATAACTAGAAGACCCAGTTGAAGGAGCAGAGAAAGAAAGATGCTAAGGCATTGAGTTTGATAGAAGAAACCTTGACAAAGGCTATTTTCCCATAATAGTAGTAGCTGAGTATGCAAAGAAAGCTTGGGAAATCCTCCAAATTAGTTATAAAGGGACTAAAAAAGTTAGATCCATGAAGCTCTAGATACTTCGAAGAGAGTTCAATATTATAGAAATGAAAGAAAATGAGACCATCTCAGAGTTTCACACAAGGTTCTTGGGTTTGATAAATCACCTGAAAATGAATAGAGAAATGATGGAGGAGCATAATATTATTGAAAAATTCCTCAAATGTCTACCCATGAGATATGATTCACTCATAATTTCTATTGAAGAGGCAAAGGACCTCTCTACTTTTACGGTGGATGAGTTAATCGGTTCTCTTCAAACCTATGAGTAGCACCTAAATAGGTCTACTACTTCCTCCCAAGAGAAAGCTTTTAAATATTAGTCAAATGCAAGAGGCAGGGGGAGATATAGAAATGGAACCCAACATGGTAGAGGCAGATCCGGATAAGGAAGTGTTGGAGGAGAAAGCTCAAGATGAGAAAACAACCAAGAGGGAAAAAGCAACTCTCAGAACAACTCCTAAAGAGGCAAGAAGAACAATAGTTCAAATGAAAGAAATGACAAGAGCAACATTGAGTGCTATTATTATCATAAATTTTTTCATTATGCAAGTGAGTGCTAGAAAAAACACAATAATTAGTGAAAATAGAATACACATGTGGTTGATTTGAGTGTGGTTAAAGGCAATCAGTCCACAACTTTCATCACATGCAACATTGATGAAGAAGGTAGACCCGAAGTCTAGTATTTGGACAATGGTTGTAGCAACCACATGAGTGGTAATGAAAATCTATTTTCTTTCATTGATAAAAATGTTAAATCTGCAATTAGAATAGGGAACAATGGAATATTTCTAGTCAAGGGAAAAGGATTTATCATGATCCACACCAAGAAAGGTGAGAAGGAGGTTTGAAATGTGTTTTTTGCACCTGGGTTAAAGCATAACCTCATGAGTGTTGGATAGCTGATCCAAAATGGATACAAAGTGCTAATGGAGAAGGGTTAATGCATCATTTATGAAAATAATGAGAGGATGAAAGTGTTTGCTACAATTGCAATGACAAAGAACTAGATGTTTACATTGAAGATTAAGACATGCTTCTCATCTCATTTTGTTGCTACACCTCTCATAAATGGAAAATGTATAGCAGTACAACAAGAAACCCTCAAGAGCACCATTCAAGACCCCTCCAAGCTATGGCATCTCAAGTATGGACACTTAGGCTTTGTTGGTTTGAGTCTTTTGTCCAAGAACAAGATGGTTGATGGTTTGCCAAGAATAGTAGAGCCTAATGTTAGATGTGAGGCTTGCATTTTGGGCAAGCAACATACAGAGCCCTTTCAATTGGGAAACTCTACAAGGGCAAGAGCACCACTAGAACTGGTGCACATGAATTTGGTAGGCCCTACAAAAATCACATCTAATGGTAAAACCCAATTTCTTATGACCTTCATTAATGATTTCAACTGTAAGATGGGTTTATTTCTTGCAACATAAATCTAAATATTTTGATAAGTTTTTGTTGTTTAAGGCTCGAGATAAAAAGGAGAGTGGACATTTCATCAAGGTCCTAAGGTCAAATTGAGGAGGAGAGTATACCTCCAATCATTTTGAAATTTTTTGTAGGAAAAATGGAATAAAAAAGGAGGTTACAAATAGCTATATTCCATAGAAAAATGGAGTGGCTAAGAGAAAGAATAGGACCATCATGGAGATGGAAAGGAGCATAATGAAATAAAAGGGCCTCCCAACTGAATATTGGGGAGAGGCTGTAGCAACAACTGTACATCTGATAAATAGAAGTCCAACAAAGGCAATATGTGACAAAGTCCCTCAAGAGGCATGGAGAAAATGTAGATGGATGGTTGAGCACTTAAGAGTGTTCAGTTGTGTAGCATATGCTCACATGCCCAAAGAAAAGAGGCAAAAACTGGATGACAAAGGTGAGAAATGCATTTTTATGGGTTACAATGAAGAGTCCAAAGCTTACAGTTTGTATAACCCAATCACTAAGAAAATTATTATTAGCAGAGATATGGAGTTTTTAGAAGATTAGTGATGGGATGGCATGATTGCTCTTGATTTCTCCTGATGTTGAAGGAAAGGAATAGGAAGTGCAACATGATGATTAATGGAGGCCTCTTTATCTGGTTCGTGTCGCATACACAAAACAAGCTGGCACTCTGAGTTGGATTGTTCAAAATTCAAAACTATTGCTAACATCTTCCAGGTCGAGGTCCAAAATGTTGTGGAAAAATTACGATGCAGAGACATCATCCCATTCAACCCATATGACTCTATAGTGCTGGTGGTGAATCAGGCTCCTTTCTCAAAAGTGGAGTGCAATACACCAAAGCAGGAAGGCCCCGCCATGAACAATAACGACAGGGCAGAAGAGGTAGGTTCCAAAAGCCCTTTGGCTCAACTTTTCAATTTAGTAGATAATGGTCCTAAAGAGGATGAAGAAGAGCCTAGGGTAGACAAGGTCCACATGTTTCACCAAATAACTACCCCTTATGTCCTAAGGAATAGATAAGTCGGTGGTCATGCTGGAGGCCCTATTACGACCTCCACTTCACCAAATAGTTTTAGCACTCCATGACCCGAAGGAAAGAAATAATATGGGTTTTCCCCATGTACCCACATGGTGCTTCATTCAGAATAAACAAAAAAAACCACAACCAAATCTAGCCTGCCGGCTCCTCCCAAAATGTTTCCTATGATTAGGAGGTCGAGCAGATGGGGGAATACATTGCTGAAGAATTTAAAAGGGTGAAGCTAAGTGTGTCCACCTTCAAGCCACTCAAGGTACTAGTCATAAGGAACACACTTTTTAGGATGGTAAATGGGACCCCATCATTCGGATCCACTCAAGAAATTCCCGCCAAGAAAGTCTCCTACGAAAACTCGCAAAGTGAGACCATCATCTGATAGGTCTTCAACACGAAGGCTGATCTGCTTGTAAATCAACAAGCAGGCAAGCAGTCCTTTAAGGAAGTAGATTAGACATAGGCCCCAAGCAAGGGCCATGACAAAGACAAGGGTCAAGTCACTGAGGTGGATGTTTCAGGAGGTCTCTTTCAGGGAAGATTCAAAACTTGCCCTTTCCTAACCACCATTCACATCTTTGGGAAGAACCTCCAGAACTGAATGTTGGATTTAGGAGCCTCTGCTAATGTCATGCCCCTAAGTGTATGCAAGGCACTCAGAATAATGCCAACCCCCTCTCAGCATAAGATAACACAACTTGACAAAACTAAGATCAGCATAGTGGGAGAGATTAACAAAATACCTATGCAAGTTATTGTTGATCCTAGGATCCAACAGACTATTGATATTCAAGTGGATGACATCCTAGATATGTATGGTATAATCATACAAAGGGATTTCACAAGAGCATTGAATGGATATGCTACAAATGACTACTCGCACTTGTGGTTACCATGGAAAGGAATGCCTAATCAAATTCAGATTGATCAGGAGACCCGCATGAAATTCATGATCACATAATACAATAACATGAATGAAGTGTTGCTTGCATAAAAATATTTGGGAAATTATTCCCTAGTATCATATTTGAATGAGCAGGAATGCCTTGAAGAAGAAGGAACAAGCGAGGTTTTCCTTGTACTATGCAGCCCACCTACCAGTTTAGTCGATACCTCTCAAAGCAGTGAAGTGCTGATAGAGTCCGATGATGAAGAATCAAAAGAGGATGATAATATTGGATTTTTGGATGGTTTAAAAGACCTCATGGAAAAATGTGCATAGGATCAGCTCAGTCTAGGAGATAGAATGAATTTTCAAGAGCTTCTGCTACCTAGTTGGTGTAGGGTGCATAATGTTGCCCATTTAGAGTTTGAATGTTGTTTATGTGAGACAACAATTGGACATGTTAAAAGAAAAATCACTCTAAAGGTGGAAACTGGATCAACACAGCCAAAAAAACACCTCCAGCCCCTACATCTCCTCAGAATCTTGTTGCGACTAGGCCCTCATCAAAGTCAGAGGCTAGGCCAGTTGGTGCTGCATTCATGGATTCTTTGGGATTCTCAAAGTTGCGCTTTGAAGGGTCCAAATCCAAGCATGGGGTTGGGGTTAGCTTCAAATTAATGAGTCTTAGAGGTAAGTCATACTTTTCTACTCATAGACTCCAATTTTATTGCACCAACAATGTAGCAGAGTATGAGGCCTTAGTCTTTGGACTCCTTATGGCATTAAGAAAAGCTGTCAAAATGCTCCAAGTGTTCAGGGATTTGGAGTTGGTTATTAAACAAGTCTGGATGATTTATTCCTATTATGATCAAAGACTCACCAACTACAAGCATCGGGTATGGGATCTACTAGAAGGAATGGATGCATTTAATATTCAATTGATCCCGCATTCTCAAAATATACTACCAATGCCTTGGCACAGGCAACAAGCATACTACAACTGTTGTCCCTATCGAGCCTCAAAATATTCATTACAGAACTCACCTTTGTTCCATCTGTGTCGAACAACATAGCCAATTCCCATGTGTTCAATGATGACAAACACATCTTGGATTTTATTACCAATTTAGATGTGTTTTCTACTTAGATAATTGATGAGGTTGAATTTCAAGAGGCTAATCTAGATATAGAAGGGGTCATTAATCTGAAGACCAATACCATCCCTAGGAGAATGGTCCAACTTGAAAGGATCTTTGACTTGGATCAGATTGGAGATCAAGACCAATAGGCTAAGAAGGACACCATTAGTGGCCAGTGCGACACCTACAACCTTAGAATGGATGGGAATGCAAAGAATGTATTTATTCAAAAGGTGTGCACATCATAGGAAAAGAGGGGTATAATGGATGCTTTGTGGAAGTAGCACGATGTCATCACCTAGAGCTATGAGGATCTCGAGGTTACTGAAGGGAAGCTTCTTTGACATGCCCTTTTGGAGAGGGGAATTTCCATTGACCCCGAGCGTATCCAATCAATCATGAAAATCCAATTGTTGGGAAACAAGAAGGAATTAAAATGTTTTTTTGGAAAGATTAAATTTGTCCACAATTTCATCACATACTCCACAAAAATCATCAAACCACTCAACGACATGTTAAAGCAAGATGCCAAGGTTGAGTGGACCCCATAAGAAAAACATGCTTTTGAGGGAATCAACAAAGCAATCACTGATGCACCTGTGCTAGTTAGCCCCAACTATCTGAAGCCCTTCTACATATACTCATTTGATTCAGACCATTCGTGCGCTAACTTCCTAATGCAGAAAGATGATGAGGGGAATGAGCATCTGATCACCTTCATGATCACCCCTCTAAAAGATGCTAAGTTATGCTATCATAACATTGAAAAAAAATCTTACGCCCTTGTTAAAGGGGTGAAGAAGTTTCAACATTATATCCTATGCAACAAGGTGTTTTTCATAGTTCATGACCCATCGGTGAAGATGTTGCTTATGCAAAATGAGTTGGGGGAATGAAGAGCCAGATGGATTACACTGTTGTAGGAGTATGACATGGACATCTAGCCAATGAGGTTGGTGAGGGAACAAGTGCTTACCCTTACTATTGCTGAGGTATCCGCTGACGTAGGTCTTGAGCTCATGGTGCAACAATATCACTTGGAGGATATCTCTCCAAGAGAATGGTACAAGGACATCAAGTATTATTTGTTGAACCAAAAATGTCCACCCCATTGGCAAGGGGTCCAAAGGTGGGCCCTTGGGTTGAAAAGAAGTAGTTACATGTTACAAGGCACCATACTATACAAAAGGAACCATGAAGGTATCTAGCTAAGGTGCCTTGGTAAAGAAGAAGTTGAATGGGTCCTTCAAGAATTGCATGATAAGTTTAGAAAATAGTTTTGGTTTTTCAACTGTGTATTAAATATTGAGAGCTGGGTACTATTGGCCCACGGTTTTCAAGGACGCTCACAGTCATGTCCATACTTTCCATGTATGCAAGACTATGGTCATCTAAGAAAAGAATGTTGTTGTCCTTTTGCAACCTATTTAGGAGGTAAGGTCGTTCGCGTAGTGGGGTATCAACTTCATCGGTTCGATAAGCCCTCTATCATATACTGCACATAGGTACATTCTGACCGCTTCTGATTATTGTACTAGGTGGAAAAAATTCATTGCTTGTAGGCAATGTACAATTGAGGTAGTCACTAATTTCTTAGAGGGTTTTATTTTAAATCATTTTGGTTGTCCTTATGCATTGGTATGTGATAATGGCCTTGCATTTCTTTCTTAAAATTTACTGGTTGCTCATTTGATTATGGTATCACCCTTAAGTTTTCCTCCAATTATTACCCTCAATGAAATGGTCTTGCTGAATCAACCAACAAGAAATTGATCACTATGATCAAGAAGTTACTGGATAGGAAGCCTAAAGATTGGCATACCCAGCTCTGTTTTTCCCTTTGGATAGATCACACCCATCACAAGGGTGCCCTTGGGCATTCCCTATACCACCTTGTTTATGGATTGGAACGCATATTTCCCATACATTTTAAGCTCCCCACTCTCTAGTTCATCAGCGATTTTTATGAAGGAGGAGACCACAGAGAAGCTCGCCTCACCGAGCTTCTACACCTAGAAGAAGTACGAGACAATGTGATAGAAAATTTCACCAAACATCATAGCGTAGTCAAAATATGGTTTGATTGTTGAGACAAAATTAAGGCCTTCCACATTTATGATCTAGTCTTGTATTGGGACAAGGCCCATGAAAGGAAAGGGGGACATAACAAGTTCGACAAGCTTTGACTTGGTCCTTTTTAGATTGCTGAAATCCTTGGAGATGATGCCTTTCATATAAAGACCTTAACTGGTGAGGATGTGATGTTGCCTATTAATGGGAAACACCTTAAGCATTACTTCCAGGCCTAGGATCTTTTAGAGCTATCCATGTAAATACCTATACATAGGTTAGGATAGATTTCCCTACTTTGATTTCTTGGTTTGTTCTATTTTGGGCATTCCCCGATTGTTTTTGCTATTGGCAAGGTTTCCCCTTGTTCTTGTTGTGGTGAGCCTGCTTGGCTAATGAATGGTTTTCCCTGCTGGCCTCTCCTGCTTGTTCTCTAGATAAGCTTTCATTCCCTATTTCTATTCCCTAAAAACCCCTAAGCATTGGTTTTTCCCTTTTGAACTTTGAACTAATCTAGGATGATGTCCCATTTGAATTTCTTGCATCTGTCATGGAACACAAAGAAACACACTTAAAGTTTTTGAAGGATCATATGGTGATTATTGAGAAGGCTGGATGAGTGAAAAATATAACATCTCATCCAATGACCACTATGATTTCCAATCCCATAGTGAGCTTCAATGCTTACACGGTTGAGCAATAGAAAGAAAAGGAAAAGTACTGCAAAGAAAATATCAAATGAAAAGAATAGAAAAATGTGAAATTAAGCAACCATATGGGTTTTCAAATATATCTACCAGGGCTATGGATGCCTGGATGATAGTAGAGCTATGTTCATGGGGTCACAACAACAACTCTTTCAGGGCTATGGACGCATGACCAGAAATGGAGTAATGTCTAGGTTACTTTCGGGGTCGAGCGAACTACATAGCTTGTCCTTCCAGACCAGTAATCATCCATACTATCTCTGAGGAAAGGAAATGAACTCACCATTCACACACCTCCATGATGGTGTCACGACATGATTCAATCTTGCCTTCCTTAACTTTCTCTTTGTTCAACTTTGGAAATCGGCTCTGGTCTACGAAACTAGAGATCATGGGTGTAGAATGAATATTTATCTTTAGAATGCCGAGAGCATTCTCCCTTCGGAGTTTCCATTTTTGTGACTATAGAACATATGCCACATTCGAAATGGGGACCCTCTCTTTCCTTTTTCCTTTTTGGGTCTTTTTTGCTTCACCCCATTTTTGGTGTCTTTGACTGTCAACACTTTCTCAAAAGTCATATTCTAGGGTTAACCAAATTTTGCCCCTCTGAAATTTGCTAAGTCTTAGGCCCTTTCAGGTTTTCTTTATCAATTTTCCTTTCTGGCATCTATGGGACCCTGTAAGCCTGGACCTTCGGGTTTCCCCTTCTGGATTTCCATCTCAGGGTTTCCCTTTTATCTTCGCCATCCTAAACGGTTGGCAATTGACGTCTTCTTGACCCTCGAACCTTGGTGCTTTGATGGTCATCTGCATCATTTGACAAAATTGATAGTTGTTATGTTGCGTCTTCTAGGCCACCTGGGTATGACCTTTGCAGATTCCACTCTCGTGTCTCCCTATGATCTTCGTTGTTGTTGATGGTTATTCCCCGACGCCCTTCCGACCCAAAGAACCCCGGTCCTCCCGCCGCTATTTGGTTTTCTCTTGGCATTTTATTTGGAGGTTATCCTCCAACATCCTTCCAGACCTCAAGCCCCAGTCCTCCCACCACTATCTTGAAAATTTAAACTCACCTATCGAGAGATCGTTGTACCAAAATTCATTAGGGGGATATTAATTGCACTTGGAGGATATTTAAATGGTCTCAACTTGTCATTTTTGCATGTCAGGAAGAATTAAGAAGTGTTGTGTGACCCCAACCATCTCCATCTTTGCATGGGGATTCCAGCTTCATCGTTCTTTGAGGATTCAGGAACTTTCTTCTTTGGGCCCTCAAGGTAGGATCACCGTCTGAATGCCTTTTTCCTTTCTAGGCTTCATAAATTTAAAAAAAAGTATCAAAACTGAAAAGAATTGGAACTCCAGTAGGGGATAGTTTTACCTCGAAAACCCACGAGTTGCAATATTGAAAACACCACATACAACATCTAAAATCAAACAGCGATGTAATACTATCCTGTCATTGTTCTTCGAAGTAGGTGACCGCATCTTTCAGGCCCGAGCCTCTATCTGGCCATGACCTAAAACTTAGAAGAAAATCACTCCGATGGTGAAACTTACCCCAAAAATTGGCCTCTGGATTTTTGTCCCCTAGTTTCCCTATTCATTTCGCCACTTTGCACGACTTGTCCCTCATGTCTTCTTGACCCTTGGACTCGGGGCTTGCAAACTCTGCTAGAAACTTGAAATGAAAACAAACTTCGAAGTTGCGCTCGAACCCCAGCCCCATGACTTCTGTCTTTGGGCCGTCGTCTCCACTTTTTCATTTCATATGACCACCGTGGGAGACTTCCTGCCTCTCGAGCCCCGGTTGCCCTTTCGCTCTACATGAATTAAACAAGAAACAACACGTCCAAACCACCCTTAGACCCCGACCTTCAGATTTTTGTACTCAGAATTTCATCTTGCTTCCGCCATCCCAATCGGGCGAACATCTCTGCCTTCCTAGACACCGGTCCCTGAACCTCAAATCGCCCTTAGAAATTTTCTGACAAACTATTGGACCAATCTAGGCTTGATCCTCCAGAATGCCCATCCTGGAATTTCGTCTTTGCTTCGCTATTCCACACGGCTATCCTCTTGCAGCTTCCCGACCCCTGCGACTTGGATTCCAGAACCGGGTCCCCAAAATGTCATTTCACCAGTGATGTTCCAAACGGCCGACCCTAGACAACTTTCTTCTAGCTAAGGCCTGAATGCCTAAATGATGACTCAAATGGCCTCCAAATTGAAAATGGATTTTGACCCACTTGGTAAACGTTGACCTTCTGCCACATGAATCTTTTGTTGGGAAAATCCATGACCGGGAGGAGTCGTCATGGATGTCCTACATTGTTTTCCCTTCCAAACAACATTCTGCCAAAGGAAGTCCAACCACTTGGGTCCGGGTCACCCGTTTGCCTTCCAACATTATTATTACTATGTGTTAGACTATTCTTAAATGGCTATTGTGTATCTAACCTTGATTTGCAGGGATTTTTCTAAGGTTGCATCCTCATATTTAATGTTGCTAACGCCTATCTCTCAGTGTAGGATTTATGGAATCTGGCATAGAGGCCTCTAAGGTAGCCAAGGACAAAGGAAAGAGAGCTTCCAATGCACCTTGGGGAAAGGAGGACAAAGAAAAATTGAAGTATCAGTTCTAGGGAGTGCCATTGCATTCCAAGATCACGACTAGTTGGAAGGGTATCACTGACACCAATATCAGGCACATCAATATTGATGATTTCATAGGAAGGGTCAGAATAGAGTCGAAGAATGATAATGGAAGGCTAATTAGAAGCAGTGAACTTGCTAAGGCTGAGGATTTCCCTCCCACTTTGATTGACCCTAAACTAGTAATGGCATTTCAGGAGGCATACCAACATAAAACAAGAACAATTGTGGATAGATATGGCAACATACTGGCTGATATGTCCCCTCTCGGGATAACTAAATCCTTCCACATCCCCATCTTTGAAAGCATAGAGACCCCCACTATTCAGCAATGCAAGGGATTGTGGGATGAGGATCCTCTAAAGTGCAAAAATTTAATCAACCAGTATTGGTTGAAAGAGAGGCGAGGCAGTGTTTCCAAGGTTCCTTAGGAGCTTTACCATAGCGATTTCTTTGAAGATTACCATGATTTAGTTACCCTATTAAGCTGGGTAATGGGCCTTCCTACTGCACCCTTCTTCCAAGAGTAGATGATGTATTTTGTTGAACATATTCTCTATGGGGATCATACATCATTCTATTGGGGGAGATAATCAGTAATTTCTTCCATGAGAAATTCGCGAGGATGAAGAAGACATCCAAATTATGTATGACATCCTACCTGCTGTATTCACTTGCTGATCGGTGATATTATAGTGGATTTTTCGTGGTGCACAATGAGATGCATGGAAGAGAACTCAAGCCATATAACAAGTACCCTCATCTGCAATACAAAAATTTCATCCAAATTCTTGGAGATGATTTTGAGAGAAGAGTCTCTCATAGTGCTAGGGCCCTTCTCAAGCACTACGCCTTCTTATTCATTTAGTTTCCTAAATTCACCTACATTTGTGCCTAGGGATTCACCAAAAGGCCGAACAAGTTGCCCTAGTATCCTAATGACCAGATTATACTATTGGAACTATCTTGGTAGCTGTGACACATACACAAAATTTTGAGCAATAAGCAACTGGTGGGGACCCCTTATCCCCTTGCACTCAGCTAGGGAATGTATGAGTGTCACACCTCCCAATGTGCAGAAAATTCTAAAAAGGAGTTGGCTGAGTACCACTTCCGGCCACATCAGGAAGGAACTCGGCCTAGAGTATGCCCACCTCCACCATGTTGAGGATTTCTGGGCTAATTGCAAAGATGACCTTGAAGTGCGGATACGACATTATATGCATATGACTACATACTTCATGAGGAGGGTGAACCTATGGCTGATCCCAAATCAACTTGAGGAAGAGGAGAGAACAATGATCGACCCAAGATATAATGCTATTGAAAAATTTCCATTTCCTTTAATTGATTGGAACGAGCAATAGGTTGATGACCTCGACATTCTTACCAAGCCTATTGAGGCTTCAACAAAGGCATGGATCGATGGGTAGGTTTATCATTTGAAGAAACAAGGAGTTGCCTTAACATTCAAGGGGATCAAAAGTGAGCGAAGTGGTTCTAATGGTGGGGTAATTGGTACTACAACTGGAGAAACATCTAATTCCCCACCATTTATTAGGTCAAAGAGGAGAAAAGAGGTTGATGAGCAACAACCTAACCCAAAAGTGTATGCCAGAAAGGCCTTGGAGGGCGAGCCTCCTAAGAAGCATAGAAGAACGAGTAGCATCATTGAGATGCCAATAATTCTTGAAGATCCACTCCATGAGGGAATAGAGGTGGAAACTGGTCCACCAAGATCTTTGCCTATTTCATTTGCATCTCTAACCGCTACTCCTATTGCTACCATCCCACCCATTTCACATGCAATAGTTGGTTCCTCTCAGCCTGCAGTGGACATTGTTTTCCACCTCACTTCCATTTCTCCAATCGCATAGGTCATATCAGTGGATTCATCCTCTGCCACTACCTCACCAATTTCATCATCCTCGATGTCTACTTCCTTTCCAACTGCTAATGCTACTACTACAATACCTGCCCTTGCTCTCCCCGAATCCTTTCTCAAGTATATGCAAAATGTGTCATTTTAACTTTCGGGAATGCTAGCAAATCCAATGGTGCAAGCTACAATTTCCCAGGCCATGGTTAACACCCCACCTCTCCCTCTTCCTATGGAACCACCTAGAATGGAGACTATAATGAAAATCTTAGATGAGATAGAATGACAACAACTAGAGGCAGCAGAGAGGCCTTAAGATGAGTAATTTTAGTATCATGAGCACCCAAGATATGAACATCTGGTGATTGATGAGGCAACTTATAAATCTTTTAGTTATGACAGTGAGGGTCTAGGGACAAACATAATCTAGGAAACAGTTGATCTAGAGCTCCATGTCGAATGGGCCATGCAACTCAAAGAAATAGAAGACAAAGAGGCTACAATCGAAGATAAAATTGTTGCTCTGGAGACTGAGGGTAGTGGGTCTCCTATGGAAAGACAAGATAAAAAACTTGAGCAGGATGAAGAGACATCCTTCCATGAAGATAAACAAGTGGATAAGCCCAAAGAGCATGGGAATAACCAAGATGAAGAAGAAAAGGATGTTGAACGGGAGGACCACCCTAATAAACAAATACCCACCAAATCTCCTATCAAATGCATAACGCTCATGCAAGATTCTGATGAGGAGAAGGAAGATAGAAGAACTGAGCAGGAGGATCTCAATGAAAAAGCCATTGAACTTAGGGTGAAGGACAAAAAATATCAACATGCATCAGCCAAGGAAGGGTCCCCAATGCTCGATTGGCTAGAAAGATAGCTTGAAAAGAGAACTCCCACCCTAAAGGATTCGAAAGAAAAATTGGAGGCAATAGTGGCTAGAGTCTAGATTGGCATCCAAAAGTAGAAAAATCCTAGAATCAAGTCAAGGGTAACAATGGATGCCTCTAGATCCAAGGCGTTACAAATAGCTATGCCAGTGGTGGGAGAACAAGGAATAAGTTACAATGTCTCCACCATTGACTTGGGAGTGGCCATCAGGGAACAAAAGGTTGACCATCTCCAGGAATCAGTTGCCATAGTGGTGCACCTTATCAAGTAGGATAAGGTTTCAAAGGAAGAACTTAAGGCACAAGTGGCTGATTTGATGGCCTATATTCAACAATGGTTGTCTCTAGAGGAATGGCCCACCACATCATTGACCCTACCATAGTTTTTGTCCAAGGAACAAATTAGGAAGCTCGAAAGGAGAAGGAACTTGAACAAGAACATGGAAATATGGTTTTGGCAGGTCTTGGATATCGAGAATACAAGCATCAATTTGGCTATTCGAATGACAAACAAGTTTCTAGAAGTACAAATGTCTCTTGAAGGCACAAAACAAATCTGCATTGAGTTCCTAAAGAAATATGGGGTTTCTTACTCGAGGATCGAGGTTGTCCTCGCACTGCCAAGTGAGGTTTGGGAAAAAGAGTTTTCCTTCAAAGATGATGACCACTAGTTAATGGATGTCTGGAAAAAAGACTTCTAACATCGAAAGGAGAGGCTAGAATAGGACCGTGAGTGAGTATCTCCTGATATTGAATGGGCCAAGGAGGCTAGGGGGACTATTTCCATTACTTGAAAATGATGATAGGGTATGAGGTGTCTACTATCAAGATCAATCCCGAAAGCATAAAGCCTCACTTCTGAATGAGGATGGATGATGGAATTGTAGTCGAGGTCACCACATATTTTATGAGCTTTTTTGCCCCATATTTTGACTAGTTTGAGCTATTTAGGGACCATGTTGCCAAATATGAAGAGGGCTGGGAAAAGCTTGTCAATAATTCCAATGAATGGAGCTACCAGGTACTGAGGTGTGACATCATTGAGGGAAAAAAGTTTCGGTCAGTGGTTATGAATATCATAGAATATGAAGCTTTGAAGAACCAGGAGGGCAACCCTATTTTTAATGAAGAATTCCTAAAGGAGTAGCTATGGCAAAGAGATCAACAAGAGGATGAAAATGCTACAGTGTCACTACTAAAGGAGAAAATAGGGAAAAGATTGTGTATTTTTAAAGTGGAATATATTTGGGGGTAGGTGAAACCTTGTTTTCAAGTGAATCTTGGCCACACAATGAGATTAAATCTTGGACAATCATTTTTATTTTTGAAAACTATAAATAGGGATCTCCTCCTCTCATTTGAGAGAGTTGAGTTGTTGTAAATACATGTTACAGAAATTGCAATAGGAATACATTGAGCATTGGTGCAAATATGGATTTCTTCTCATGTTTCATGATTCTTCTCTCATAAGTTAAGATTCTAGTTTGATTTAATTTGTTGTTCTAGTTTTCTTTAGTTGTCCTTGGTAGATTTAGTAATGTTGTATTTGGTGATGAAGATTCTTGTTGTGTGTATGCTTTTCTTGTCCATACTTTTAGTCATTTTATGCTGGTAGATGACTGTGCAAAGTTAGTCTGGACCCTGACTTTATAGTTTCTCTTTAAAATTTATCTTTATTCACATCTATATGGCGAATTAATAATGAAACATCTACAGTCCTTGGAAGATAGCATAGATTTCATGGCATTGTGAAATTTTTGATTAAGTGAAATTCTATTTTAAGGAAACTGTCCACAATAGAAACCTCCATGATCATTGTTCATCGGTAGTTGCAGGTCCAGGAAATCTCTCTCTCCCTTTCCCTTTTTCCTTTTTTTTGAAGATGTGACCTATGCTAAGGTTCATTGCACATTTTAAATCCAAATTCAAGGATAAGATAAAGTTCAAGACTATTGTTTGAACCTGCAACAAAAGTGCAATAATTTCCCATCCGAAGAACTCTGTTCACAGATCCAACTCTCCTACAACTTTGTCCACATAAGACCACCTTGTGATTACAACAAATCACGTCATAAATCAACTGATATATCCCAAGCATTGTCATGACCTGACATCCAAGAGACCTTGGGATAGTGTTCTGCAATCTGATTGTTGAAGATTGTCTTTCAAGAGAGGTTATGCACCTATGCATCACCTGTGTTGAGAGGTGCGTAAAAAAAAATCAACAAAATTGGTGCTAGAAGGAGGGAATTTCAGAAACAAAGATGGATCAAATTGGGTCTTTCTCCCTTGAAAGATTTCACCGAATCTTGAGGTCTACACTGAACAAAGGGGAATTTCAGGAATTACAGCCCCCTATCCGAGTTAAAAGACGTAAACGAAGGGAAGCATCCACCTCCAATTCACCTAACCAAATCAATTCACTTTCACCTCCATCCTCTCCCTTATCTTTGGTAGCACCATCTTCCATCCATCCACTCTGAATAGCCTCACAGGCTGCCACTCCATCTGAGCTAAATGCTACCTTTCAACCAAAAACAATTTTGAACCCTGTTGATGTCCCTTTACGACCACTAGTCAAAATGGCACAGCCACCTCCACCACCCCCTCCTATGGCTTGGTTGGGTAATAACCCATCCCCTTTGGCCTTCAATTTCTGTCATGATATGACAAAGAATCATGAAATATTTTGCACAAAATTCAATACTCGGGACCCGCAAAGGATAGCGAAAGAGCATTTCAGGATTTTTGAAATTGCCTTGAAGACTATGCATATTATCTATGAGGATGTGGCTTGCAGGCTCTTTCCTTACTCTCTCGAGGAAGAGGCTTTCTACTGGTATGTCAACCTACCCGTCGAAATGATCAATACTTGGACCCTACTGAAGAATGTTTTTTTGTAGAAGTTCAAGACCCTAGGCAACCCTGCAGATTCATACTAACACTTTATGTCAGTTCAAAGGGAGATCAATGAACCAATAAAACATTTTAATGATCCCTTCCACAAAGCATACATGTGGCTGTAGGCCGTGTGCATTTTCAATGACGCTATTGTTTTGCTTGTTTATTATGTGATGTTAGACAACCTTACTTCAGCTCTAGTAGAAAGGATGTGGCCATCGCCTACCCGATTGGTGGATGCGTACATGGTCATTATTGCTAGCACAAATTTGGGATAGAACATTTCTAGTCCGCTACCTTCTCTTGGGAAAACTGTACATCTGACACAAATTCAAGGGCTTACTCAGGCATTGCACCATTAGATTCCTATTATGAATCTGGTACCATAGCTACCCATAGTCCCACATCTCGGTCAACCAATGAATCAGGCACCTATAGTCCCTCACTACTTGTTTCCCTAGCAGCAACATGCCCATTCTTAGTCATCCTAGGTGCCAGCATACCTCTAAGCATCTAAATTCCCACCCATTCATCAAAATCATCTGGTTGCACAGTGAGTGTTCCTCCAAAATTCAGCTTCGCAACCATGCAGTACCAAAAAGGATTGGATTGATGATCTCACAAAGATGATCAAGAAGATGTCCATAACGATGATGCATTTGAGGAATCAGAATAACCAGCTGCAAGCATCACAAGAAAGAATTCAGGCCAATCTCAATCATGACAAGCAAGACCATCATGAAATTTGGGACAGTTGGGATGCCAACACATCATTTGAATAGAATTATGATAGAAATCAAAATTCAGGCCATAAATTTGACAGAAGGCCTTTCAAAAGGAAAAACTGAGCATGGAACACCAGACCAAAAAATAGTGGCATCCCCATGCCCCTTGATCAGCCCAGCAGCAATGAGAACACCACAAATGGAGTTTACTTGGCTAAGGCCACTTTATCTATTTTTTGTTGCATACACAAAACAAGTCAACACTCAGAGCTAGATTGTCCGAAATTCCAAACTACTGCTAACATCTTCCAAGTCGAGGTCCAAAATGTTGTGGAAAACTCAGGATGCAAAGACATCATCCCATCCGACCCATATGAATCTACAGTGCTAGTGGTGAATCAGGCTCCTTTCCCAGAAGCGAAGTACAATACACTAGAGTAGGAAGGCCCCACCATGAAAAACAACGACAAGGTGAAAGAGGTAGGTTCCAAAAGCCCTATGGCTTAGATTTTTAGTTCAGTAGACAATGGTCCTAAAGACGATGAAGAAGACCCTAGGGAAGAAGAGGTCAACATGTTTCACCAAGGAACTACCCCTTATGACCTAAGGAATAGACAGGTCGGTGGTCATATTGGAGGCCCTTTTATGATCTCCACTCCACCGAACAATTTTAGCACTTCTCCTGACCCAAAGGCAAGAAATAATTTGGGTTTTCCCCATGTACCCACACAGTACTACAATAAGAACAAATAGAAAAACCACAACCGAAGCCAGCCTACCAGCTCCTCCCAAAATGTTTCCTATGATTAGGAGGTTGTGCAGATGGGGGAATACATTGCTAAAGAATTTAAAAGGGTGAAGCTAAGTTTTTCTGCCTTTGAGCTACTTAAGGCGCCAGCCATAAGGAATGCCTTTTTTGGGATGGTAAATGAGACCCCATCGGTCATATCCACTCAAGAAATTTCCACCAAGAAAGTCTCCTTTGAAGACTCGCAAAGTGAGCCCATCATCCGACAGGTCTTCAACATGAATGATGATCCGCCTATAAATCAACAAGCAAGAAAGTAGTCTTCTAAGGAAGAGGACTAGAAACATGCCCCAAGCAAGGTCCATGACAAAGAAAAGGGTCGAGTTGCTCATGTGGATGTTTCGAGAGGTCACTTTCAGGGCAGATTTGAAACTCCCCCTTTCCTAACCACCATTTGCATCTTTAGGAAGAACCTCCACAACTTCCTGCTGGAATCAGGAGCCCCTGCTATTGTCATACCCCTAGGAATATGCAAAGCACTTGGTAATAATGCCAACCCCCTCTCGGCATAAGGTAACATAGCTTGACAAAACTAAGATCAACATAGTGGGATAGATTAACAGAATACCTATGGAAATTGTTGTTGATCCTAGGATCTAACAAACTATTGATATTCAAGTGGTTGACATCCCGAATACATATGGTATAATCCTAGGAAAGGATTTCACAAGAGCATTGAATGGATACGCTGCAACTGAATAATCACACTTTTGGTTACCATGGAAAGGAATTCCCAATCAGATTCAGATCAATCAAGAGCCCCACATGAAATTCAGGATCAGAAAATACAACAACGTAAATGAAGTGTTGTTTTTTGAAAAGGATTTGGGAAATTATTCCCTAGTATCATATTTGAATGAGAAGTAATTCCTTGAAGAAGAGGGAAGAAGTAAGGTTTTCCTCGTACTATGCATCCCACCTTCCAGTTTAGTCAATACCTCTCAAAGTACTGAAGTGCTGGTAGAGTCCGATGATGAAGAGTCAAGAGAGGATGATAATATTGGATTGTTGGATGGTTTCCAAGACTTCATTGAAAAATGTGCATAGGACTAGCCCAGTCTAAGAGATAGAATGAATTTTCAAGAGCTTCTACTGCCTAGTTGGTGCAAGGTGCATAATGTTGCCAACTTAGAGTTTGAATGTTGTTTATGCAAGAAAATAATTGAACATATTAAAAGAAAAATCCCTATGAAGGTGGAAATTGTATCAACACAATTGGAACAAATTCCTCCAACCCCTACATCTCCTCAGAATCTTGCTACGAGTAGGCCCTCATGAAATTCAAAGGATGGCCTGGTTGGTGCTACATTCATGAATTCTCTGGGATTCTGGACGTTGCGCTTTGATGGGTCCAAATCCAAGAATGGGGCTAGGGTTGGCTTTGAATTAATCAATCCGAGAGGTAAGTCATACTTTGTTGCTCATGGACTCCAATTCTATTGCACCAACAATGTAGTATAATATGAGGCCTTAGGATTGGGACTCCATATGGTATGAAGAAAAGGTGTCAAAATGCTCCAAGTGTTCGAGGATTTAGAGTTGGTTATTAAATAGGTCTAAAATCTCTATTCCTTTTATGATCGAAGACTCGCCAACTACAGGCACTGGGTATGGGATCTACTAAAATTACTGGGTGCATTCAATATCTAGTTGATCCCACGTTCTTGAAATCATACTGCCAATGACTTGGCATAGGTAGCAAGCACACTACAACCGCTCTCGGGCCTCAAAAGATTCCTCATGGAACTTACCTCCATTCCATCTATGCTGCATAAAGTAGCCAATTTCCAAGTGTTCAATGATGACAAACACATCGTGAATTTTATTACCAGTTCAAATGTGTTTTCTACTCATACAATTGATGAGATTGAACCTTAAGAGGCTGAACTGGATATAGAGGGGGTCATTAATTTGAAGACCAATACCATCCCTAGGGGGATCATCCAACTTGAAAGGATCTTTGACTTGGATCAGATCAAAGATCAAGACCAACAGGCTAAGAAGGAAACCATTAGTAGCAAGTGTGACACCTACAACCTCGAAACGACTGAGAATGCAAAGAATGTATTTATCGACAAGGTGTGCATGTCACATGAAAAGAGGGGTATAGTGGATGCTTTGTAGAAGTACCATGATTTCATTGCCTAGAGCTATGAGGATCTCAAAACATATGATACATTGATTATCACCCATACCATCCCTCTCAGGCCATATGTGAATCCTTTTCAACAATGACAATGCCTTGTCAATGCTTTGTTGGAACCAATAATATATAAGGAAGTACAAAAAATTATTATATGGCAAGATTATATTCTTGGTAAGGCACTCTACATGATTGGCCAACCTAGTCCTAGTAAGAAAGAAGAATGGGGAGATCAAATTTTGCATCGACTTTCGCAACCTGAACTGAGCCTCAGAGAAAGATAACTATCTTGTACCTTCGTTGGATGAAGTGTTGTAGATAGTAAATGGTTCCTAGATGATTTCCTTCTTGGATGGGTACTTTGGGTACAACCAGGTTATGGTACATTATGAAGATGGACACAAAACGATGTTCACTAGAAAAAGGGGAACGTTCTCTTACATACGGATGTCATTTGGACTAATCAATGATGGTGCTACCTTCTAGCGTGCCATGGATATTTCTTTTAAGGACCTAATTGACAAGTGGATAGTCATCTACATGGATGATTTGATAGTATTCTCAAAGCAGTGGGGTACCCATGTCACTGATCTATGCAAAGTCTGTCAGAGATGCCAAGAATTCAGGTTTCCCTTAATCTAAAGAAGTGCATCTTCGGGGTTATTGAAGGGAAGTTTCTTGGACATGTCCTTTCAGAGAGGGGAATTTCTATTAACCCTGAGTGTACCCAATCAATCATTAAGATCTAGCTATTGAGCAACAAGAAGGAATTAAAATCTACTTTTGGAAAGATTAACTTTGTCTGCAAGCTAATCATAGGCTTCACAGAAATCGTCAAGCAACTCAACGCCATGTTAAAGTAAGATGCCAAGGTTGAGTGGAACCCAAAAGAAAAATAGGATTTTCAGGGAATCAACAAAGGAATCACTGACACACCTATGCTAGTCAGCCCCAACTATTTGAAGCCCTTCTATATCTACTCATTTGCTTCAGACTATTCGTGCGCCAACATCTTGATGCAGAAAGATGATGAGGGGAATGAGCATTGGATCACCTTCATGAGCACCCCTCTAAAATATGTTGAGCTATGCTATCACAACATTGAAAAAAAATATTATGCCCTTGTTAAAGGGGTGAAGAAGTTCTGACATTATATCTTGCACAACAAGGTGTTTGCCATAGTTCCTAACCCAGCAATGAAGACGTTGCTTATGCAAAATGAGTTGGGGGAATGAAGAGCCAGATGGATTACATTGTTGCAGGAGTATGACATGGAGATCCAACCAATGAGGCTGGTGAGGGGAGAATTTCTTACACTTACTATTGCTGAGGTAGCCACTAACGTAGTTCCTAAGCTCATGGTGCAACAATATCAGTTGGAGGATATCTCTCTAGGAGAATGGTACGAGGACACACACAACACTTCCTTTTCAATGCCACTTTTTGGCTCCACTATAAGCTATTAACTTTGCTATCTGTCGCCATATTTTTAGTTAGAATGGGAAGGATAGCTCATCCATTATGGATGAGCTCTAAAAACTTCACTACATTTAATTTTTTTGAAGGTAATTCATTCGATTTTGGGTCTCATAGCTGATGGTCTCTTGAACGTCATTAAAAATCATTCATTCCTTCAAAAATTATTTTCTGAACCACAAATGCCAACCCCATTTGCAGGGGGCCCAAAGGTGGGACCTCAGGTTGAGAATTAGTAGTTACATGTTACAAGGCTCCATATTGTACAAAAGGAACCATGAAGGTATCTACCTAAGGTGCCTTGGTAAAGAAGAAGCTAAATGGGTCCTTCAACAATTCCATGATAAGTTCAGAACTGGTCACAGTTCTGGTTTGTCAACTGCACATCAAATATTTAGAGTTGGGTACTATTGGCCCATGGTTTTCAAGGACGCTAATAGCCATGTTTGTACTTGCCACCTATGCCAAACTATGACCACTCGAGAAAAGAATTATGTCCTGTTGCAGCCTATTTTGGAGGTAGGGTCATTGGCGCAATGGGGTCTCAACTTCATTGGTCCAATAATCCCTGTGTCATCTTGTGGACAATGGTACATTTTTCTCACTTCTGATTATTGTACTAGGTGGATGAAAGCAATCTCTTATAGGCAATGCACAACTGAGGTAGTCACAAATTTTTTAGAGGGTTTTAGTTTAAATCACTTTGGTTGTCCTTATGCATTGGTATCTGATAATTGACCTATATTTCCATCGTTAAAATTTACTGGTTGGGCATTTGATTATGGTATCACCCTTAAGTTTTCCTCCAATTATTACCCTCAAGGCAATGGTATTGCTGAATCAACCAAGAAGAACTTGATCACTATGATCAAGAAGTTACTAGATAGGAACCTAAAGACTAGCACAATCAACTCCATTTTTCCCTTTGGGCAGATCACACCCATCATGAGGCTTCCCTTAGGGATTCCCCATACCACCTTGTTTATGGCTTGGAGCCCATCTTTCCCATACATTTGAAAATCCACACCCTCGAGTTCATCAAAGATTTTTATTGCGGAAGAGACCATAGAGAAGCTCGCCTCATCGAGCTGCTACATCTAGAAGAAGTATGAGACTGTGCGATAGAAAATTTCACCAAACATTAGGGCATAGTCAAAAGATGGTTTGACCTCTGAGCCAAAATTAAGGCCTTCCGCATTTCTGAAATAATCTTGTATTGCGACAAGGCCAATGAAAGGAAAGGTTGACATAACAAGTTTGACAAGCTTTGGCTTGGCCCCTTTTAGATTGTTAAAATCCTTGGAGATAATACCTTTCGTATAAAGACCTTAACTGGTGAGGATGTCCCATTGTCTGTCAATGGGAAGCACCTTAAGCATTACTTCTAGGCCTGAGCTCTTTTAGAGCTATCCATGTAAATACCTGTACATAGGTTAGGATAGATTTCCCTACTTTTCTTTCTTAGTTGTTCTATTTTGGGTGTTCCTCAGTTGTTTTTGCTATTGACAAGGTTTCCCCTTGTTATTGTTGTGGTGGACCTGCTTGGCTGATGAATGGTTTGCCCTATTGAACGCTCCTACTTTTTCTCTAGATAAACCTTCATTCCCTATTGCTATTCTCTGAAAACCCCTAAGAATTGGTTTTCCCCTTTTGAACTCTGAAATAATCTAGGATGGTGTCCCATTCGAATTTCCTACATTTGTCATGGAACACATAGAAGCGCACTTAAATTTTCTGAAGGATCGCATAATGATTACTGAGAAGGATGGATGAGTGAAAAAATTTAAAGTCTGCTCTAGTGACCACTATGATTTCCAAGCCCGTAGTGAGCTTCAATGCTTACACGATTGAGTAAAAGAAAGAAAAGGAAAAGTACTGCAAAGAAAATATCAAATAAAAAGAATGGAAAAATGTGAAATTAAGCAACCATATGGGTGTGTGAATATCTCTACTAGGGCTATAGATGCCTGGATGGTAGTAGATCTATGTTCATGGGGTCACAATGACAAATTTGTTGGGGATATGGATGCCTAACTGACAGCAGAGCAATGTCCATGTTACTTTTGGGGTCTGGTGAACTACACAGCTTGTCCTTCCAGACCATTAGTTGTCTATACTATCTCTGAGGAAAGGAAATGAACTCACCATGCACACACCTCCATGATGGTTTCATGACGTGATTCAATTTATCCTTCCTTAACTTACTCTTAGTTCAACTTTGGAAATTGAATATGGTCTATGAAACCAGAGATTATGGATTTAGAATGAATATTTATCTTTAGAACATCGAGATCATTCTACCAATGGAGTCACCATTTTTTGTGCCTATAGAACACATGCCCCATTCGGAATGGGGACCCTCTCTTTCCTTTTGCCTTGCTAGGTATTTTTTGCTTTACTTTATTTTGTGTGCCCCATTTTCAGTATCTTTGACGATCAACACGTTCTCAAAAGGCTCATTCTAGAAGTGACCAAATTTTTCCCCTCTGAAAGTTGCTAATTCTTAAGTACTTTCGAGTTTTCTTTATCAATTTTCCTTTTTGGCATCCATTGGGCCCTACGGGCCTAGAACTAGACCTTCAGGTTTCCCTTTTCTCTCCACCATCCCAAATGGTCGGCGGTTCGCATCTTCCCGACACTAGGACCCCAGTTCTCTGATGACTGTCTAGATCATTTGACAAACTTGACAGTTGTTCCCTCGCATCTCCCAGGCCACCTAGGTCCGACCCTTTGGGATTCCCCTCTCAGGTCTCCTCATGATCTTCATCATTGCTGATGTTCATTCCTCGATGCCCTTCCGGCCCTTGTACCTCGGTCCTCTCACCGCCATCTATTTTTCTCTTGGCATTTTATTCGACAGCTATCCTCTAACATCCTTCCTAACCTCTAGCCTCGATTCTCCCGCCATTATCCCAGAAATTTAAACTCACCTACCCAATGGCTGTCATACCAACATTCATTAGGGGGATATTAAATATGTTTGGAGGCTATTTAAATGGTCTCAACCTGTCATTTTTGCATGTCAGGAAGAATTAAGATGTGAGGTGCGACCCTAGCCATCTCTACCTCTATGCCCTTCTTCGAGGATTCAGGAACTTGCTTCTTTGGGCCCTTGAGGTAGGATTGTCGTTCAAATGCCTTTTCCCTTTTTAGGCTTCATAAATTTAAAACTAAGTATCAAAATTGAAAAGAATTGGAAATCCGGTAGGGGATAGTCTTAGCTCGAAAACCCACGAGTTGAAAAATTGAAAGCACATCATACAACATCTAAAATCAAACACTAGACTAATATCGTTGCCTCACTATTCTTTATAGAAGGTGACCATATCTTCTAGGCCCAAGACTCTCTCCGGATATGACCTAAAACTTAGTAGAAAATCATTCCAATGACGAAACTCACCTCGAACTCCGGCCTCTAGATTTCCATCCCTAGGTTTCCCTATCTATTTCGCTGCTTTGCATGATTTGTCCCTCATGTCTTCTTGACCCTTGGACCCCAAGCTTGCAAACTCCACTAGAAAATTGCAAAGAAAAAAAACATCGATGTCACTAACTCATTTGATTGCAAAATCAGATGAAAGCTACATAATCAGATGTATCAACACACATTTGTGTGAATTTTCATTTTTTTAAAATTTTATCCCCGAAGTTCATTGGAATTTCGATGAACCATTTTTTCCGTCCATGTTTCAATGAAGATATTTTTCCAAAACTTCGACGGACGTACAAAGTTAAATTGTGGTGGGCATAAATAAAAAAGAGCTTGACTATTTATTGCAACAATGTTTTGCTCGATGGTTTTCTTGGGGAAAATCAGAAGAAACTCAAGAAGATATCACCAGGTTGAGGGTAGTCATTGTCTTTTTCCAAAATTCATTTGTGAAGTCAAATTTGTACTTCTAGGTTTGAAAATCATATTTTAAAGCAACATCTCATCAAATTTCAGTTTTAGTCTTGTGCATTTTTAGAATTTCATTTCTAGATTTTAGACCTGACTTCACAAACTCCTTATAAGGGAATTGATTATAACTGATGGAAAATTCCCGATGGATTTGGACAAATATTATATTTGCAAGGTTTCAATTTTAACCCTAATGATCAATTTTCAATAGATTTGGGAGCCATAGCTAGATAATATCAAAGGTGTTGGTTACTTTTTACTATAACCAAGTTTATCTTCTAGACACATAGCATATAAAATCTTAGATAATACTGCCTTACAATACCATCAATCTATATTCTAACCCAATACTACTTATCAAATCCTTATATGAACATAGTCACCTATAACCTCACTCAAGCATTTCAATTAATTCCTTGAATTAAAGCCAAAATGAGAATTACACACACCATAACAGTGAGATGAACAGAATAACCCTTGATAATTTTATTCAAGATAATAATATATTGATACAATGGAGATACATGACCTTGAAATGAGTAATTTTCATTCAAATGCTAGTACTGTCTAGAAAATTTAGTACCCATGAAACTAAAACCTACAATAGAATGACACCAAACCTAAGAATAGTATCATCACTATAATATCAGGCTCTTTACAAATTTTCTCTGCAACTTCACTTAGTCTTGACCTAAAGATATCTAACTTGGTAAACCATATTTCTGATCTTGAAATCCTTCTTATAGGGAAAATGAAGGAGCAACAAGCATCGGACCAGAAATACACCTGTCACTGGTTACTTGGACCGCCTTATGACATTTCAAAAATTGGTTACAACAGTTGAGTCTCTGGAGAATCTTCTTGTTCATCTCGTCCATTGGAGAATAACTGTTGCATTTTCCAAACTTCGAAAACTTGCACCAAAATTGCCACCAAGACATAGCCAAAATTTGTTATAACCATAACTGTTGAGTTGTTAACTGTCGGTTGTAGACTATGTCCTATTCTTGTTCAATTAAGTAATTTTCTACCCATCCTTGATATTCCTCATCTATTGGCCAATTAAAATTTACCACCTCATTTACCTTGGCACTATAAGGTGTATACTTTACTGCTACTTGATTCACCTCCCTTTCAAAAGATTTTGAAAATGTGCTAGTGTTAATGATTTTATCCATACTACTCATCAGCATGTCATAATTTGAGTCATCACAAATCAATTTGATTTGTTCATTGATGATTTCATCTACCCTATCCTACCATTGCTGTAGTGATCTTACATTTCCTTAGGAATCTACAATATCTTGTAAATATGTGTCACTCCATTCATCAAAAGGCTTTACCAAATCTTTAATCCTCCTGTTGAAATCATTAGGTAAGGCCTGGAAACCTTGCAATGACTTCACAAAGTCTTGAGCAGGCCTTAATTGTTGAGGCCTATTAACTGCATTTTGAGAATTTCATTTCCATATTTTGTTGTGCAAGTTCAATATTCTAATTTTAGGAGTCTAACAGTTGGAAATCATAGTAAAATCAGAATTTAATAATTTTTGGAATTAACATTTGAAAGTGTTTTTTGGGGTCATTAACTTCATACTATCTTCCCTTTTGTAGGGGTGATTGCATGCCAAATTTTTTTGGTGTAAAATATCATAATTATTATATTTTGTTACCTGTGTATGATTAAAAATTATTGGATTGTGATTTTGATATTTTTTCAAGATCTAAATATTCAAGTTTGGTAAAGAAAAATCATGTCAGATAATATTAGTCCAGAACAAAATGATGAGTCACTTGATAGATTGTGGGATAGATTCATAAGAAAGGGTGATGGGAAATTTTATTGTCCTTGCAATAATTGCAAGGGCTTAAAGATGAGAAGACTTTTAATCACAACAGTTGAGAGACATTGTAGGCAACATGGTCATGTTGAAGGGGGGCATGGTTATCGTCCATTGGTAAGTTGTTTATTATATGTGTTTATATTGATTGAATTTGTAAATGTTTATATTGTTTTAACATTTGATATATATAATCACTTGATCATGATCATGGTTTATTTGTGTCTGTCATTATTATAAAGGTGGGGCACCCTAGGGCACATGATATGGATTATCATGGCCCGAAGAATGTGGTTTTGCAAGTGGAGGAACATGGAGCTGTGAATATCGAAGATGAAGTTAATGATCCTATGGAAGAAGATGATCATGCGCTAGAAAAAACAATTGAGGATGATGGTACAAATACATTGATCCATGACAAATGTAGTGGCACATCTGATCATGTTGATCGAGATGAATTTGATGATGTTCATGATTTACTTGTACTTGAGAAGGCATACAAGCCCCTTTATGGAGGCTCCCAAACAACTCTTCTCTCTGTTGTATTGTTGTTGGTGAACTTGAAGGTTATGAATGGTTTATCAAACATAGCAATCTCACGGATGTTAAGGTATGTCATATATGTCATCTTTTTTCATCTATTTTAATTATTGTTAGTTCATTGCTAGTAAATAAAGGATGAAGTATGTACCATTAATATTCTTTATATTAATAAATTATTTTTTTTTGTAGATTGATTGGTGATTTTTTGTTACCACCATCAAATATTTTACCTCGCTCATACTGAGATTTATCTAGCATTATGAATGATATTGGAATGGAGTATCAAGCAATAGATGCATGTCCCAATGATCATATTATATATCATAAACAACATGAATTTGCAACAGAATGCTCAGAATGTCATATCAGTAGATATCAAATAGATCAACTAACAAAAAAGGTGCCTTGCAAGGTTCTTTGTTATATTCTCATTATTCCACGTATGCAACAATTATTTAGGTGCGAAAGCTTAGCACAATCTATGGATAACCATGCATGAAATAGAAGTGGATATGAGATTCTTCAAATTCCTGTGGATGGTTCTGCATTAGGGATATGGAGGAAAAATGGCCACACTTTAAAGAAGAACCTCATAATCTCAGGCTTTCATTGGCAGTGGACGGTGTCAATCCATTTGGAGAGCTGAGAGCTATTTATTCGGTGTGGCTTTTTTTGTTATCAACAATAACATTCCTCCATAGATGCCAATAAAGAGGGAGCACATAATGTTGGAAATGATTGTTCCAGGTATTTGTTTACATCAATTTTCTTTAATGTAGCAGCATCTCATTTGTCTTATTTGTTGCATAATGACTTATATGTTTTTTCATTTAATAGTCATGTACATGAATTTATATGCAGTAAATAGTTATAATAATTATGTAATGTTTATGTTCATTCAACTAGGTAAGTACCAAGTTAAAGATATGAATGTATATATTGAGCCTCTTATCAACGAGTTACTAAATTTATGGAATGGCATGACTATGTATGACATATCTAGACCAATAGGACAAAGACAATTTCAATTCTATGCAATGCTTGTATGGACAATTCATGATGCCCTAAGGCTAACACATTTTTCTGGTATGTTATAACATTCGACTGTATGACTTTAATGATATTTAATTTTATGAATTACATATCATGCATTTTTTAAAAATAATCTATTCATTATATATAATTATAAAAATTGACATATTTAATCCAATTATATATAATTCGCAGGTCTTCAAACAAAGGGAAAATTTGCATGTCCAATTTGTGGTCCAAAGATGAAATCTCATCATTCAACAAGTTTAGGAAAGCAGGTGTTTGATGAGTATAGGCACTTCCTCCACATAAATAATAAGTATCGAACTACTGAAAAACACATTTTCAATGGGAAAGAAGAGACTACATCAAAACCATGAAGAATGACACCTCGCCTATGGAAGTTGGAATGTAATAGAATTAGTCGTGAAGGTTATACATCAAATAAAATTGTTTATCTATCATTTATGATATGTTTTGAATTTATATTTTTATATTGTGTTGTGTTTACTCATGTTGTAATTGATAATTATTGTCATTGTTAATTTGTTTAACTTATATGCTTCATGAAGGTCGTCAAGGCATTAATGGTCGGCTTCCACAAGGACTGAAAAGTTATCCCAAATAATTTAGTAGGTTGCCCTACTATGAGCAGCTACAAATTGTGCATTTGTTTGATACAATGCATATCAGAAAGAATATGACAGAAATGTTATGGAAAATATTGGATGGAAGGCATGACAAAGAAAAAAATGTCAAAATTTATAGTGACATTCAGGAAGCCAGTCATGCAATGAAAAATGTCATTCAATTAAATAGTGATGGAGACCAAATTAATATAAGTTCCCTTCCTTAGTTATTAACGGAGCAGCAAAGCAATGCTATAAAACAAGTCATACGAAAATTTTGATTTCCCGCAGGATTTGTTACAAACATAAACAATATGTAAACAAAGAAAGGTGAATTTGGGTCAGGGATGAAAATGCATGATTGACATACCTTCATTAAGGTAATTATTCTGGTATATTATATATATATTTGTATACTGGATGTACTTTTCAGTGTAATATGTTTACTACTTTTGGAAAAATATTAATGAAAAGATCATTTTATAATTGTTGCAGTCCATTCTACCTCTATCTCTCCCAGACAACTTCGACAACAATGTAAAGCAAGTTATATATGATCTTGGAAAATACATGAGATAAGTAGCGATATTTGTTCAATTCGTTGTATATTTTTGTTAAATCTCATTAATATATTTGTGCCTTGATTCATTTGTAGATGGTTGCCATCTAAAGAAATCCATAAAGAAGATATAAATTATTGGAAGAGAAGAATTCCTCGTCTAATGTGTGAAATGCAAAAGTGTCTACCTTCGACATTTTTCAATGCACAAGAACACTACCTCATACAACAAGTTGAGGAGATTGAATTGTGTGAACCTGTACACATAAGGTCAATGTGGATGGTTGAGAGGCACTTGAAATTTTTGAAGGCTTTGGTTAGACAAAGAGCACATCCTGAGGGTTCTATGGTGGAGGGATACATGGTATACCAAACTATGGTGTACATTACTGAATATCTTCCTAAGTTTGCAGCAAAGATCCATGTAGATCGCATTTAGGATCCCAACTCCATTAACAAATTTGAAGGGGAGTACCTGATGAGGAAAGGTAGATTGAGGAAAGTGACAAGTAATTATAAGATGGTCATGGAGATTAATTAGAATACATTTTACATTTGGTTTTTATTTATATTGTACTTATTTAATTATTAATCTTCAATATTCATAAATTATAAATTAACGTCATATACCGTGGTAATTAACTAATTATACGTCATTTGTGATTTTCAATTATTTTTGATACAGTTCGTTGAGAGTGGGATGCACTACATTTTTATGTCGCAAACAATCTTGATTGGATGACAGTATGGATTGAATGATGTCAACAATCTGGTTGCGCATTAACATGGGAAAGTGTGGCTTCATTAGTTAAAGAAGCTCATCGTAATGGAGATTCCAACGTTACACCAAAGGAAATTGATTTAGCATATGGTTTAAGAGATAAACATGTATGTATAAATATATTAATCACCCATATTATTTAATTATTTTCAATTATATTGATGTATATATATGTTGAGATTTTTTTCTTTGCATACATTCAGCCAAAAATAAATACGTTTATCAACTGACGATATTGCAATAAGTTTTACATGTTTGACATATTGCAGGTGAAACACCACAAGGCTATGTGGTGTAATGGTCATAAATTTTGAATCAAAAAGTTGGATAACACAAAGAAAAATTGTTATTCTGGGATAACTGCAGTCTTCCAGGTGATTAATGTTTCATCTAGAAGCGACATACATCTAGAAGTCCTAGAAAATTAATACTATGGTATTTTGGATGATATACTTGAGTGTGACTTTAAGTCCTTCAAATTAGTTTTGTTTTCCATCTTATGGTATAGGCTACGATTGAATGAAAATGATCCCAAGAGAACTGTTATTGAACATGATAATGGATTTACCATGGATAATACAAGGTATTTTGAGCGAGATAGAAATGAGCCCTATGTTCTTCCAAGCCAATGTGAGTAGGTATTTTACTCAGAGGTTCCAGGTAAAGTGGGTTGGTCATATGTTCTTAAAAATGATCCAAGAGGAAGGCTAGTAAAGTATAATGTGGTGGAAGAAGAAGATACTGAAGAAATAGAAGATGATGTAGATTATGATTAGGATCAATAGTTAGTTGATGATGTGCCTGATGAAGATATCGAAGAGGAGGAAATAGATCATGATGATGTAGGAGTTAATGTTCATGAAGATGATATCCATGTGGATGATGACATTATCGAAACTGATATCAATGATGATGATGATGATATGACCAATCCTTACAATGTTGAATCTGGATCGAATGATACAAACAAAGAGTTGGATGAAGAAGAAGATCAATGACATTGAAATGTATGAGTTATGTGATTGTATTATCTATTTGATATTAATTTCTTGATAGAATTATATTTGAATTATGTGGTTACATAATTAATTTATGTGTTTTCTATTTTAATTATATTTGAATTATATTAGAATATGTTCAGTTAACAGATGTAAAAAATAAAATGGATAAACCAAAAGATGAAAGTGTGAGACCACTTCTTTGTTGGGTGTATGGAGTCTAATGAATATCTATAAAAGTGTAATCTATGATGGCAATAATTCAAAGTGTTTGGCACACAAATGTAGTTTATAACTTGTATAAATGTGCAATTAAATGACTAACAAACTCTACTTGAGATAGAATGACAATCCTAGTTATGTGATTCTTCTTATTGATCCAATTAATACTCTTTAGTTACTGTGATTGACTAGAAGGGTTTAATCTTTACTTGAAAGAACCAAATAATCACATCACATAAATACAACAAATGTGTATCAGTAAATTGTATATATATATATCCTTGATATATCAATTTAAACAATAGAAAAGCATCAAAATGGAGACAACCAGATAACTGTTTAATTCCACAAAGAACTAATACCAAGATTAAGCCACAAGTTAGAACATCTTCATTAAATTCATCAAAATTAATACATGCATCTGAGTCTTTTAAAATAAAGTTTCATTGCAAACTATCTACTGTATCTTTCTCCTATCCGCCTATATCTGTTTTACATTATGAAACAGATATAAATATATCAAAATTGTGAAAGGGTGCATCCTTTGAGAAATGTATTTTTCTTAACAACAATAAAAAATAGAAATTATTCTCTATTAAGCCATAAATAGATGTTTGACAGATAATCTTGGTAAGTTGGCTACTTGTGTGTATCAACATCCTCCAGTGCATTCCTTATGGCTATCTCAATTTCAAACATCTTCTCATTCTGTTCACATGCCCTATCCATTATTAAATCATTTCTTATGGCTATCTCCAGAATTGTTTGCATCATCGTCTCACATTCCTTCATCCATCCTATGGTAATAGACATTGTTTTACTCCTCTTCGGTTAAGTACTTGTGCACCCATCTCTGATACTCTTCATATGTTGGCTAGCCAAATTTCACCACCTCTTTCATCGTAGTATTGTAAGGTGTGTACTTCAATGCAACCTGATTGGCTTCCCTTTCAAAAAACTCTAAGAATGTGCTGGTGTTAATTATCTTATCCATACTATTTACCAAAAAATCATAGTTTGAATCATCACAAATCGATCTGATTTGTGCATTGATAACTTCTTCTACCCCATCCTACCATTGTTGCAATGTCTTAACATTTCCTTGTGAATCAATAATTTCTATAAAAAATGTATCATTCTAGTCATCAAATCTCTTTATCAACTCCCTAATTCTTCTACTCAAACCATCAGGCAGGGATTGGAATCCGTTCAATGATTTTACAAAGATTTGAGTAGGCTTCAATGACTAGGGCCTATTGTCCGAATCAAACCTAGAAACTTTGTACATAATATCCAGATCATTGGCCCTAGGGATCCATTTCTCAGCCAAAGGCAAAACTATTTCCCGATCTCTATTGATTTTTTTTATTCCATCCAAGAATAAAGAATACAAAGAATGTACAGATGGTAATTTACCATGAACCTTTTCATTAAGATGCCTCAAAACTATGTTAACCACCTCACTTTGTTTGGAAATTGCATCATCCTCACTTGCCTTTAAGACAGCCTGTAATAGTGTGATCCTATTCAACATTTGCTTCTTGGTAGGATCCACAAAATATTCAACTTCTTCTTCAACTATCCCTTATGTAGGACTAAGAGCAGGTGGCTAGATGGGGGACCTCAGAGTTGAAACAATTGGAGTAGTAGGGGGGATCGATCTTGCAATAAAAGGTAATTCTTTGATACCAGGAGCACTGGAGAATTCTCCCACCTACCCATATTTCAACCTATCTACTACAGATTGCAGCTCAACATTCCTTTGCTTCATCCTACTATATTCTGCAATTATCATATTGTATTTCTCCATCAGACTCTTCTCTCTCAACTATCTTTTGGGCCAATTTGGCCAAATTTGCTGTCAGGCTTGTAGCTTCTGTTGTTGAATATTTAGAAGATCTTTTGATAATTAGCCCTCCCCTTAAGTGTGGGCTAATATTAATCACATTTGGCTTTCTGCCTTGCGGTGCCAATGCCCATATAGCTAGAGTTTCATACTCCTCACTGAAGGCAAAGTCCTATAGAGCTTCCTTAATCTCTTCTTCACTATTTTGTATAGGGTGCTTGGACTGTAAGATAGCATTGAATGCAACCGCATCAACTATGTCCCATTTAGGAAAAAGTAAGACAGCTTGAGTCACAAGTCTTCTTCCCTCATCAGGAGTGATGCCTTTAAATTCTTCCATTAATTTGGCCTTGACCTCATCATTATTCTCCTACTCAAAGCTATCAGGTCTCAATTCTCTCCTACTCTTGCATTTGTTCTGGTACTCTTCTACTTTCATCCTCCAAACTAGTTGCAAGAATACATGAGTCTTTACAAATGCATCATCATCCAAGAATGGCTTGCAGGCCTCCATCTTGGCATCTTGTACACATTGTCCCTTTACATCCATGTCAGAAAGCACCAATTGTGTTGATCTAGGAGGGGAAGGGATACCAAACTGCATGTCTTGGTCAATCACAATTATCTCATCCATTAGATTTTCTTGCATTTCCTCAACTCTTTGCCTCTTAGGGCTTGGCTCTAATGGTAACTCTGCAGGATCACCTCTTGGTGGTAAATTTAGATCCACAATCCTTATCCCTTCGGGTGCTTTGATCCTTGGACCCAGCTGTAATGATGCTTGGATGACTTGTTTTCCCTTCTTATCCCCTTCATCCTCATCACTGCTCGCATTCCTCTTTCTCTTGTATAGAGGCCTGTCAAGTGGTGGCTGATAAGTGGGCCTTATTTCTTCAGGCCTCACATCCGATCTTTCTATACCAAAATCTAATTCCAAACTAGCTCTCTTGGTCATCAAGGTGCCCATGATATTTTTGAAATTATCCATTAAGAAGTCTATTCTCTTGTGAAATGGAGTGAACTCCATTAATGGATCATATTTTGGATCCATTTTATGTATTATAGCCAATAGCTTTTCATATGCAATCCATATTTATTTATTCAACTCCGGCCTATTCAAATCAAACTCATTTCTGATTAGGTCCTCAGGAAAGTTGAATTCATGTGCAAATTTTCCACCTTTAATTCGTTGTCTGAACAATGCAAAGAATCCCTCAGGGTCATGCTGTCTCCTAGGACCATTCCTCAAATTGAAGTCATCAAAAAAATTTCCAAAGTGGACCCATCCTCCCTTGGAACAAACAAAATTAGAAACAACAATGTAGCTAGGGAACAAAGTCCCTTTTCCTTTCTTTGTTAGGTTGTCCTCATGAATACAACCTAGTTGAAACGTAACTTCGGCAAATCCCATCCTTGATGGTACATTAAAGGGAGGATATGAGGGGTTCCCTAGAAACCATACACCTTCAAGACAGTGCTTACAGGGTACAAGATGATATCACCCCAATTCTGACAGACTTTTAAATTAGGCTTCCTCACCTTTGGTCGGAGGAAGTCATGCAAATATTCAGGGACTCTTGGCATATTTACCACCAACCAAGCCCTGAGTCTGGAGGCAAAGTAGTTATCAAACTACACAAAGCTAGCACCTCCCCTGTTGTAAGACAAATCTACACTCCACACCAGTACTGGTAACCTTTCTCCATTCACCTCCTGCCTCAACTCCATTTTTTTTGAGAAGAAAACAACATTCTTGTACAGGAACATATGCATCAACAGGGAGTACCAGAAAAAAGGAGTGCCAGTATCCCCCACATGAAGCTTCATCAAATGCTCATGCATCTTCTCTGATAGGAATGATGCAAATTCATATACCACAGAGAAGTTGGGATGCTGAATCTCGACTCCCATAAACATGTACGCAACTGGCATCGCAGTATTAGGGCTGAACCATAAAATCTAGCATAATGAATAAAATGTTGCCAAGAAGTGACTGGCAAAACAACTCAGCCTGAAAGGCTCCTAGTCATTTGGGCTGATAAGAACTGTTCAACTATCTGCCCTAGCAAGGTGAGGAGGTAGCAACCTCGATTTGAAAAGAGGCTTTGAACTTTTTTACTCCTCCATCTCCTCAAAATCTATTTGGACTAAGAAAGGGCTATACTTAGTAAAATCAAAAATTTGTCGAATCTCATCTGTATGTATGCTTAGCAGAATTCCACCATCATTATCCCTTATGACCCTTGTCATAGGATCATACCATGTTGCCACTGCTCTGAGGAAGTCAACATCAGGGAACACATTTGCCACTATTAGTTTCGCCATGTCATATCTCCAAGCATTAGAGAAGAGGTGAGGTAAGTTTTATTGTCCATACCATAGCCTAAACATTTCAAGACCAGTCATAGGAATCCTAGCATCTGCAATGTTATAATTTGTGCACACTAGACCTTCACCTAGGGTCTTTCCATTCATTAAAACCAAACCACTCTTCCTATCATTTGTTGACAACAGGAGTTGATCCAGGAATTCATCATACAAATTCCTCTTCAAATAATCAACATGGTGAGAGTGTTGCTTTGGTGGTGCCATCTTAAACAACTAGGGCTTCTTTTAAAAAATCAAATCCTTGAAGAAACTAGGGGTACCCAAAACACAAAAATACAACACAATTATGCAATTCCAATAATTCGAACGAACCAGTAACCCTATGACAATAATTAACAAAACCCCTTGACCAACACAATAGAACCCTTCACAAAGACACAATCAAATTAACCCAGTAGTTTAGAAAATAACTCATGGGATTTCGCACCTTGCAGAGAACCAAACTTCACAGTGATCACTCGAAAAACTTTATCTCTGGCTCTGAACTGCTTGGAAAATACTTGAATGCTTTTGTGATGAAGATAGAAAAAGAGCAGATACTTTATGTTGATTGAATTGAGCCAGTAGATGTCTCATCCACCATTAAAGCTCATTTGCATGTCATGCCAATGACTCCAATCACATTTGATGCGAATTTAAACTTCAACCGTTGATCTTTTATTTTTGTTAGATCATTGAACGACCATCTTCAAAAGGGCTGATGAAATCTCCATGTTAGCATCAAGGGCCTACCATAGAAGGCAGCACCAAAGGAATACATGTGGTGCCCACCTGTGATATCGCAATCACTAAACATCCTGCATCTTTGGATCACGCGATGGCGGGCAACCATTGATTCCTACCATCAATGATCGTGTTCAGTCATAGCAGTCAACGACACCAAACATAACCATCGAGCAAATTTTTACCAAGATTATAACATCATCATCAATCTTGAGCACATGCATCTCATAGCTATTTTAGTAACCCACTTTATAACGTATTTAAGTCTGACACAAATATTAAACTCTTTATTAATCCCTTTTCGGCATCGGCGGCTTGGGACACATGGTGCTCACCCGTGATATTGCAATCACCAAACAACTAGTGGTGATGTCATCACAAGATCGTGGGGAGTGGTCATGATCAATCATAGGAAGATCAATGGTCATTAAAAATATAGCAATCAGTAGCACCAAACATAACCGTCGAGCAATTTTTTACCAAGATTATAAGATCATCGTCAATCTTGAGCATGTGCATCTTGCTGTTGTTTTAGTAACCCACTTTATAACGTATTTAATTCCAACACAAATATTAAACGCTTTATTAATCCCTTTTTTCCATCGACAGCTTTGGACATGTGGCCCTCGCGCATGATATTCCAATCACCAAACAACTAGTGGTGATGTCATCGCAAGATCACAAGGAGCGACCAGGATCAATCGTAGGAAGATTGACGATCATTAAATACACCCGCTGTAAAATAAAACAAGTATTATAAGGGAGAAGGGGACATCACCTAGGACAACGAAAAAATGATGGCTCAAATTTGTTCTTAAAGAACGGGGCATGGACCGACCTAGACTTAAAAAATAATAAAGTCAGGCGAAATAACCTTTTTGCATGTGGAGATTGCGCAACCGTCAGATGAAGTAATTTCAATCTTGACCGTTGCTCGCATACCTCGCAAGGTTTCTACTAACATGACAAATATGGTGCAAGGCATGTGAGATGCTACCATCTATCACATTTGATGGTGGGGACTAGTTTTGCTTGTTGATCGATGATGAAGGCTAATGCTGATAGCTATTTTCGTACCAACGCATCGTGGTCATTCCTCACTGACCTCGTGCAATTAAAACTATTGTTTCAATAATGTTGCGAGTTGTGTGATTTGGTGATGCATGGACTCCAATGTTGTGTGCTAATAACAAAGGTGGGGCCCATTTCTGTGCTGATGTGGTGCCCGGTAGGTGAATATCTTGTCTGTTTGGTGACTAGAAAGAGAATGTGGCATTTTCAAACTATTTTGACTAAATCTGAGCCGTTCTCCTAGCCAATGTTGTGATTGATCAACGACTTGTATTTAAAAATAAATTGGTAATGTACTATAGCCATTTTATCTCATGTGAGTGAATAGTAATGGCTAAGTTCGACTCTGCTTGCATAATTAAATGCTAAAATTTGTGAATTACTATTTCTGTGTTGTATCTCTACATTGAGGAAGAATTGCTTGGTATCGAGTGAAGCAAGTTGTGGTTACAATTTCTCAATTTTGCTGCCTTGGATGTTCTGCGATTGAAACCTTAAGTAGCACATACACCATTTCTTGTAAATTCAGAAGGTTTTATGGTTGCTTGCTGGGCAATTAATGATTGTTTCCTATTTCTATTCTTGAAGAATTGATTGAATAGATTCTCTTTTAGAGCTTGTCTAGATAATTGCTAGGTATTTTTGAATATTGAATAATTTTCTGTAAAGGCTAAAGGAGAAAATTATAATTATTTTCTATCTGAAAATAAGCAAACCCTAGTTCAAATTATCATTAGTCTAGTATAAATGGCACCCAAGGCCCGAAGTTCTAGTTCTAAAACCACTACCAGGTTTTTATCCCAAGATATTATTGATTTGTTACAACCCTCTACTAGCAAGAAGAAGGAGGGAAAGGTTTTGTTCTATGGGCCTCGAATCTTGGAAGGATTGATAGAGAAGCACTGTGCAATTCAAGATGTCGAGTTACCATACACCGGGTGGCAGTTATTCTCCAATTGGTTTGGAAATAGGAATTTGTCGGTTCCTTTGTGTAATTCCTGGAGGTTAGACATCAGTAAATTGGTGGTTCCTAATGTTTATATGGATGTAGATCTTTTAAAGGACATTGCTGCTAGAACACATGTTGGTGTGCAGATGATTAAGATAACCAAAGAATAAATTTTAGATATTTTCAAATTGCACAAATGGACTAAGGGTATGGTTCCTGTTGACTTGGAGGTTTTCAAACAAGAATATAGAAATACTAGGGGTTTGTTCAGAAAATCCTCTTTAATACCTCATTTGGCAGTCTCAAAAAGAGGAAAAAGTTAGAAGAAGGTAGTAATTGGCAGGAATGAGCCTGAACCTTTTCCTATGGACTATTTCTTTAGTTATTTTAAGAAGATTGTTTGTGCTTTATGTCAATTTCTAGGATTCAGCTTAAAAAAAACCTTGCCTACCGATATTATGTATATGGCAGTAAATCTCCAGCACCCAGGTTTTAATGTAATATATGATTTTGCCACCTATTTGGTAGAGAAGATGTACATGGGTCCGGTAGCCCTAAAGGAGGGGAAGAATTGGGTTGGATTCAGATGGTATTCCTTATTAATCCACATGTTTCTATATAGGGGTCAAGCTATGTTAAAAAAAATGGAATTAAAGAAGAAGGAAGGAAACATTGAAATGCCTATCCAATATTGGACTAGCATTCTTGACATGCATGATCATAAGTTTGATTATGTAACTTTCCATAATGTCTTTGGATCTAAATTAAGGGAGGCTCTGGTTTGTGACCCCTTAAGGATCCCAAAATAAATTCATGACTTCTTGAGGCCGATGGAGAGAAGGCCTGAATTGAACATAATGCACAATTGGCGAGACATTATTCCCTATCATAATACCACAGTTTTTAGGGTTTTTGGCACTACTATCAATCCAAAGGTTCTACCAAGGGAGGTTCCCCTTAGAATTGGATTTTTGGAAATCACGAGGTAGTTGGGGGGCACTCAGGAACTACACTTGCCAGCTGAACAAAAGAAAGGTTCTTTCTTCCCTGAATATACAACATTTTTTTATTTTGTTATGGAAAAGGGAGGATGGAAGGAGTTGCATCAATTACCTGGGCCTTGTAGGCTAAGGACTGTGCACCCCAGGAATCATGATCCTAAGGTTTTTATCTCTCAAATGAAGGAAAAACATCGAACATGATCTTTTGTCCACAACTTCTACTTTCTTGAGGACACCATCAAGAATACTTTTGATTTGGAATCAAAAGATAAGAGAAAGGCACTATACATTGCCTACTCTAAAATGGTAAAAAGTAAGTAGGAGAAAATACCTGGTTTCAATCCCATACCTAATGCTAAAGATGAGTTTAGCAGGGCAATGTATGCTATTGATAAGTTTGAGAACTTGGTTGGGGTTTTGAAAGATGAAAGTGTTGTAGAAGAAAGGGGAAAATCACAAACCATTGAGGAGTACCCTGAGGTAAAGGAAGAGGAGAGGCCTACTTATTAGCCCCAAAAGAAGACAAGGGTTTTTTCTAGAAGAAAGGGATGTAGGGCTGAAGATGTTGCTAAAAATATTGCACCATCTTCTTCAAGGAAGTCAGTACCAAATGTTGTTGATTTGGATTCTCCTCCAAGTTTTTCAGAATAGGCTTGCGCACCGTCACCAAAGAGGTAGAGGGTTGAAAGAGTAAATATTGTTGATTGTGATGGTGATGAGGATGATGAAATTATTGTCACTCTGGATGAAATGCATCCTGAGATGCCATTGGAACCAATTGACATTGCAACAAGTTCAGGGATAGTTTATTTAAGGTTAGGAAAAGATGAAATCAAAGGAATAACAAGCAATGATGACTTGAGAATTGAAGCCTGCAGAGAGTTCATGATGGATGAATCTTTTATTCAAACTGGTGCTTTTAAAGATTTTGTGTGGAGAGCACATTCTTCATTATATGCTGAGAAGGTGGTACATGAGAGAAGTCTGCATCTAGAGCTCCTAGAGAAGGTAATTCGAGCTAGGTCAAGGAACAAATGACAGACAAATTCAAAGCAATAACACAAAAGTAGGGCCAAGAATTGGTACAAAATAGTGGAGTATTGCTACTCCCTAAATGGGATATCACTAATGTTGTGGTGTTTGACACAATAAGAAGGGATAATAAGCCACTTCTTTCTACTGAAGAGGAGGCTACATTGGAACTCAAGGGATTGGCCTTTAGTGAGGAATGGGATGCATTGGTAATCTGGTCCCTGTCCATTGGCTCTAAAAATCCAATTGTTGTAGAACCTTCTAACTTCGATGGTCACTTGGTTGTGAGGAGAGTTGTTGACACCCCAGCATTGGAAGCTATTGATATGGTCGTGAATGTTGCCAAATTCACCAGAGCAATTTTTAAAGATTTGACCAAGGATTGGGATACTCTGAGAGGCCAATATAATGACATTATTATTGAATATAATAACAGTCAACAAAAGGTAGCAGAGTTAGAAACTGAATTGGCTTTATTGAGGCAACAATTGATACCATGAGATCTCAAAAGCAAGCCAGATCTAGCCATGTTGTTCCCAACCCACTAGTAGAGCAATCTCAACCTCCTGCACAAGCACAGTCTTTGGCTATTGTTCCATAAAATATGGGACAAGTTCCTATCACTATTGAGAGGGCTACTAGCCTTGGAGGGGGCCTTTCTAGGGAGAAACTGATTCATCAGGTTGAAGAATATAAGGAGATGGTAGAGAAAATCCGGGATGCAATAGGGAGAAGCAATGCAGTGGTAGTAGACATTGTTTTGAAAAATTTAAACAGAAGGGTCCAGAGTAAGCTACAATGTTCATGCAAATTATGTCCAAATGTTGCAAGCAATAAAAATGTTTCCAAGGGATAAAGAATTGGACATCCCATTCCTAAAAAAATGGAGCCCTAGAATAGAGAAGTTGAAATTCATGGCAGTAGGGGCAAAATAACATTGTGATAAATATCCTACTATTATTGCAACATATCAATCGGTCAAGGGAATTGTTGAGCGGAAGTTTCAGGGATTTTCTGCCCCAATGGAATCCAAGATTAAATTGCTGAAAGATGTGTATGATGGAAAGGACCTGACCCCATTGCCTCATATTTTACATAGTCAGGATGAAGTCAAACCCCTGCAGGTTTGGAAGGAGCAAATGAATAATATAATGATGTATCAAACACATGAGATATGCAAAAATTCTAGCATCCACATGCTAGAGAATACATTGGAAAAGTTGTCTTTTGTTATAACTTTCTTAGAGAACTTTGATAAAAAGGCCACATCGATAATGGTAAAGTATACTCCCTATCAAAACAAGGTTGTTGAGGTTGTCGCTTTCTAGTGGCCTTATGAGGAGGAGTTTGAATTATGGAAAAAGGTGTTCATTGATGAACTAGAATTATGAGTGTTATAGTTGAGAATTGCAACTTGGTCATGTATAATATAGGTCTAGCCTTAGATATTATATTATAAAATTGCATTCTCCTTTTGACTCCAAGTAGAGGGTGTTGAGGTGGAGTTAATACTATAATGGCTAAGCATGCCTTCGATGTATAGGGAGCGGCCTTTGGAGCGATGTTTTCTTTCCTCCTTATCAAATAATGATGGTCTTTGTCTTATATGTTCCACTTGGAATCAGGAGTTACCGGTCCAATTATAAATGGACATGTGTACTCTCCGACTTGAAGCTTGTTGCCTCCCTGGTTTTGTAAAAGGGAATTCTGGGCCGAGAGAGTGGTTGGTTGAAATATCCAAAACGTGACAAATAAAAGTCTAGTAATATAGAGAGTATGAATTGTAAGTCTAGGTTTTAAAAATTTTTGAGTCAGATTGGAGAACTTTGTTAATCATGGGGTTTTTGAGCATGTTTGTATCAAACTCATGAATATTTGGAGTTTATTTTCTCTCCTATTGTGTTATGTTACATGGATTATTAATGAAATATCGATCAAAGATGATTTTCATTTGTTCTTTATTGTGAATTATGTTTAACTACAACTCTGGTTCAAAGGATTGGTTAAATGCTTTAGTTAACTAGTAAATTCATGCAATACAACAAATAGGATTCATAAATGATTAATAAACTTAGGTATAGATATATGGGTTGTAATGCATTTTATAATAGATCATAAGTGTTCAAAATGAAATTTACCCTGTAGTTCAGTTTTCTCTTTTGACTCCATGCACTGGATATGGCACTAGAATTATGATTACATTTTATTCTCGTATGTTTTTTGTTATGGCATCAGGATATTTTACTCAAACATTTCCTATCAATTTACTTTATGTGAAGTTTGCGATTCTCTATTAAATGGACATGAGTATTTTTTAAGGAATAGCCAATTTCTTGAACGATTTCATCCTTTAACATTAATTGGGGATCTATTTGTTTCTTACCCGTGTGCAAATGAATTGTTTAAATGTTGTATGTTAAGAGCACATGTTAGGGAATAACCTCCTGGATTTTACAGAGTCCGAAGTGTAGGAGAATTATCCTTATTGCTATTCTCGTTAAGTTGGCCATATTGTTCCTAGTCTTTTATTATTGAATGTGGCAAGTTCATAGGAGCTTCTAGGAAAGACGTGTGGGTTGCAGGAAAAAAACGTCGACAAGTTCAATTGACAACATGGTCTATTGAGTAATTACAAAGTATTCATAATTTGAAATTCTAGATTTTGACAACATGATCTATTGACAAGTAGGAAGTATTTTTCACATTGTGTCAAATTTTGATATTGTTATCAGGATTCAATTATGTAGTTTTACAAGTCAAACTCATTGACCCATGTTTCATGAGTAGTGTTTCACAAGAACCCATCTCTCATGATAATGAATGGTCCACTTAGCACTCATTGCATCTAAATGATTCTCAAAGTGATGAAGCACTAGGCCTTCCTAGGAGTTCACCGATCCCAATATTACATTATCCATGTTTTTATTAATAATTGATCATTTTGGATTTTCACAAACTTGACACACAAATGAGAATTTGACAATGAACTTAATGCATCACAATTAAGTTTCAAATTGAATAACACAATAGAAACTAAAACAAATTGAGAGATTGTTATGAGGGTAGTGATGCAACTTTTCTAATTAGAGTGTATTCCATGAGATTACAATTCTTTGAGATATTTTGTCAAATAGTTCACAGGATTTGTCTATCCTCCCACATTTTACATAGATTTGAAAATGGAGTCTACAACCACAACATTTGAGAAAATTCATCTTCATATTATGCTTTGATGGATGTCCATACCTTGTTCAAAATCTCCCATATTAAGCAAATCAACAAGGATTTTGGTGAAGGATTTGAAATTTGTCTATGCATCTACCAATTGCATTTGATTGAAATTTTCTAAAACCTTTTAAAAAAATCCATTATGTATATTCTACAATCATTATATTTCACAATTTCACATTTATTTGGTTTTGCATCTACCAATTGTATTTGTTTGAATTTTCCTACAAAATTTTTCAATGTAGATCCATTTTGTGTATATCTTACAATCTGTTGGTGTTTTTTCCCACATAGGATTTGCAATTATCTAAGAGGTAGCCAACCTCCGTTATAAAGAACTGCAAAGGCTAGTGGCCAACTAACAAGAGTCAGTCAAAGACTGACATCTCCTACACTTTTGGCTCTATGAAACCAAGGTGGGTAAACCCAAGTGTGTTCATAAGAATGTTTCATGATTGGTAAGAAAAATTCTTCTTACAAATGCAGTCCCCACTAACACTAACAGACAATTATTACCCTGGTTGTGGAAAAACCAAAGAATAATAACAGATATCCCAAAGCAAGGAGACTGAAAATTATCATAAGATCTATATCCCAAAAAGAGATAGCAGTTGATATTTGTTAAAATGTTCGAGTATTGAATCACCGTGCTTAGAGTCATGGTCCTATACTTGAAAGGAATTTACCAATACTATCCAGTGCCTCATCCATTGGGTGGGAGTTATATAAAATGTAATTCAGATGTAAATGAACTTATCAGCATAGTGCTTTGCTACCATGAGATTTTTCAGTATATTAAAACAATACTTAGTGAATCCTGAGCATATAACCATAAACATGCAATTTGTGTTCAAGCATTTGATTAAATCATTAATTTAAAGCAAGAGAAAAAATTACACTTTCAACTACACCATTGAAACTAAATGAAAAAACCATTGATAAATCCATTCATAATCCATGGCCCATACATAGGAGAGCAAAATGTCTTAATTTTTCTAGATTTCTTTCGATATCAGTAATTACAAAAGAATAGTATTTATATTTCATAGTATTCCCAACCCAACATGATTTCCTACATAATACCTTCAAAATCCTGTATTACCACTAACTGTAGCTATTCTAAGCCTTCGGACCCAAAAAAATACAACAACCCTTAATAATAAGTTGTTAAATCTCCTTTATAGGACAGGAGAGCAACAAAGCAATAGGCTACATTGTACATTCCAAAATTGAATTTAATTTAGAATGAAATTCAAATTCACATTCCTCATCATTAGAAAAAACCATAATCAATTCAAGGAATCAAAATAGTTATACCATTGTAACCAACTAGAGCTATAGACAAAAGAACGTGGCAGGCACGCGTACCTCCACATCAACACACCACCCAAAAGTAACACACCCAACAACTGCAACTACTTACAAGACACATGATCCTGGTAGAGGCAACTGCTCCTGGTCCTCACTTCAGTAAGAAGCGATACCAGCTTCCTTTTATCCACTTTAACACATGATCTGGTAGCATGGCATGATGCCATCGAAGTTATTGGGGCAACTGCAAGGGGCTCTTCATTGACCTCCAACAACTCGGTCATGGATACCAAGTAACATTGGTAGTTCGAGTCAGTTTCAGACCCATCACCAGTAGAACCAGAAGACAACACCAGTGGGGAATTGGATCTCCACGTCCCTTTATAAGCATCATGGACAACCTTGGGCTTGCTAAGGATAGGTTGTACCCTGTCAGGCTACAAATTTCTCACCCTGAGTCTGGTACTTCTATGTATAGCCGAATGGTCCATTGCAAAGAACACCTTGCAAAATACAGGAGAGACTCGACCACCTGCAAACAAGACAACTCAAAATGCAATTATAATAATAGATAACACAATGAGAATTTATATAGTTAATTGGTGCGAGAATATTAATTGCTCGAATGCAGCATGAGCATTTGAGCATTTTAGTGGCTGATGTAGCCACCCCAAATTATTTGTGGCTTGTGAAGGCATGGCATACAACCCATCATTGCATTTATCTGGATAACACTATTTGCACACAGGAAAATCAGGTGAGGATCCAGTAGAAAAACCTGTTCCATTAATTAGAATAGCTTGCAGAGAGCAAGAACTCCCAACGCAGATGAACATGAACCCAACAAAAATTGAACCATTAATGCGGATCAAACATGGCAAGTCGAACGACTCAAATTGATTCAACAATTGTTTTAAAATCCACATCAACGCCCTGGGAGAACTGTTCCCAATCACAACCCAAGAAAACAAGAGGTTGCAACTGGACAGCGAGTCCCACCTAGTCCTATCACTCCAAGAACCAGGCAATGTGTCACCTCTTTGTAGACCTCGTAGTACCCTCAAGGGCCTTTAATCTGATCGTGAGAGATCCACAAGGAAGGATTATCATTGATCTCCCTCGTTAATACCCCACGGGTAGAAAACACCCACCTTAAACCCCAAAACTCTAGCCTCCATCCATGTAAATTTTAAGCTCCACCACAATCCATGTATGGTCCACATTATTTTTTTATCCTTTGTTGAAGAAACTATTACAATATATTTCTTATTTATGTACTTATTTTCCATAAATGTTTATAAAAGTTTGAAATTATTAATAATATTAATTTTGGCAAGACATTAAAAGAGTGTTGATTGTAAAAAATATGCATCCTAATGTGAAAATGAAAATAATGGAAGCAATGACTATAACACATAAATTTTTATGTAGTATCCAATTCAAAGAATCATGTTACCCTCTACCTTGAATTTTTTAGTATAAAAAGCTAAGGAGATTGTATAGATAAGATAATAAGTTGATTATTAACATATACCAATGTTCATAGAGATGTATATTGTTGGATTTTGTGGCTACGTTGCTCATGATATGTGGTTGTCATTGATGTCAACACTACTAGCATTAATGTATTAAAGGTTGTATATGTCAAGGATATTGATAAAATTAGAATAAATATGTTGCAGATAGTCTATGAAGTTGTGGAGATTAGAGTGGTGGAAATTTTTGTATGTTGGTATTTTGAAGTCATGTATTAAAGGGTTTGTTCCTGATCCTATCTAGTATATCCTCTGGAAGTTTCAGAGGTGTGCATCAAGATTGGAGCGAGTTATGAGTTTTTGTGTTCCTACAGTTATTTTGTTGCTATAGTTGGTGTTTCTGAAAGAAGAGAATGTAATTGTAGTGAGTTTAATTGTTGTGTATGCTCTTGAGATGTTCATTGATGTTTCTTGATCTCATACTCTATCATTGTGGTACATCCACGTTGATCAGTGTGCTCATGATCAAAGATTTTTACTTTGCATGTTCGAGTTTTCATGTTCTTGGTTGACATGATGGTGGTAGCGTGTTGTAGATCCTTTTGGATTATTTTTTGAATGCTTGGCATGTTTGAGGATGTTGATTTAGGTCTTCATTATGTTGTGACTGATTTAGGTTGGTGCGCATTGAGATTTGTTCATGAATTGAGCCGATAATTTGAATTCATCTATTATTTATTTTTGGCCGACAGAGTTGTTAATGTAAATTCATGAAGTGGATATATAAGAGCGATTGTTTTATTCATTTAGAGAGAATGTATGTGAAGTGTGTGAGAGATATGTGTGAATAAAGATTAGATCATTCGAATGCAGAGCAGAGTGTGAAGAAGTTTAAGCAAAGTATGAAGAAGTATTTATGTGCCTAACTAAAACTGTCATCAGGGTTTTGAAGAAGCTAATTTCTCAGTTCAACCTCATCAAATGGATTTAATTTGATTATCTTATGTAAGGTAGTGAGCCTTCCTTTTGAGCAGTGAGCTCTAGGCAATGTTTCTAAATGCATGTGCATTCCTTATTCATTTCTTTTATACTTTTAACAAGGTATAAATTGTGGATTAACCTCCACCATGGTTTTTCCCCTAATAGGGTTTGTACGCAAAAATCTTGGTGTTATGTGTGTTTCTGATGTGTTGTTGATTCATGCTTTCACTATTAATTATCAAATATGAGATTAAAGGTTAATAAGGTTAAATAAGTTTCAATTTTGTAACAACTGATTCACCCCCCCTCTCAGTTGTCTATCCTTGTTTTCCAACATAGATATATTCCAGTTCAAAACACACAAAACAATATTCAATAGATAATCAACCATCTTTCATTTGTATAGTGATTATTTTATCCCTATAGGAAACGAGTATATAAAGAAAACTAACAAGGCCACAACTACCCCTATTTTGTAGTTTGGTGTGCATTCCTTCCTCTCCCTAATATTCTCTGATTATTTTGATTAGGATTAGGGCCAAGGATAGGGTTAGGGTTAGGTTTAGGGATAGGTTTAGGGTTATTAGAGTGAATACAACTAATTAATAAAAGAAAAAATATTTAGGGTTAGGTAATTAGGGTTAGGGTTGGGGTTGGAGTTTTTGTTGTGTTTAGGGTTATAAAGATATGATAAAGGTGAGGGTTAGGGTTAAGGTTAAGGTTTCGAGAAAAAGGGTTAGGTTATGATTAGGGTTAGGGCTAGGTTTAAGATTTGGATTATAGTTTAGGGTGTAGAATTTGTCTTTAGTTTAGGGTTAAAATTAGGGTTAAGGTTAGGGCATAAGTTAAGGTTAGTGTTAGGGTTAGATTAGAATTAGGATCATGGTTTAGGGTTAGGGTTGTGTTTATTTTTAGGGTTACAGTTAAGATCATGGTTTAGGGTTTAGGGTTAGAGTTATGCTTATGTTTAGGGTTGTGATAAAAAGGATTTGGGTTATGGTTAAGATTATGGTTTTGAGAAATAGTGTTAGGGTTAAAGTTATGGCCAGGGTTACATTAATGAGAAAATGATGGTTTAATTTCCAAGTAAGGGTTAGGGTTAGGTTTATTGTCAGGGCTAGGGTTAAGGCTAGGGTATGATTCAATCTTATGATTAGGGTTAGGGTTATGGTTAGATTAGGAATATGATGTTAGGTTTCAAGAAAAGGTCTAAATTTAAGATTAAGCGATAGTTGGCTATAATGAACATGAGAAAAAATGGATCTAATTTCCTTTTGTGGGAAAATAATCAACTACAACTTAAACTTAAATTTAGAGATTACCCTAAACTCTAACCATTACCATAAACCTAATCCCAAACCTAACCCTAAAGAAAACACATAACCTAACCCTAATTGTAGTGTTTGAGGCTAGGCTCAAACACTACATAACCTAACCCTATATAACCTAACACATAACCTAGCACTAGAAAAAAATTCTTCTCCCAAACAATCTCCTCTACTTCTATTCACACCTACTGGAGTTGCAACATTCAACATTGATGTTTCAACCATTCATTCAAAGCTAATAATTCCAATAAGAGATTTCAATGAACTAGAAGGGACAAGACTTACAACTTTCCAAGAAGAAATATCACATTTCAGATACATATTGGTAGATGAAATGAGTTTCATTTGGGAGAGGTTGCTTGAAAACATAGATTCCAGGCTTCGACAAGCATTCCCAAAAAAAAGTAACCAAAGTTTTGGAGGTGAGTTCTGGATTGAAATTGCTAACTTTGATTACTTTACATTACAATATTTTTTATTCAGTTCTATTATAGTTCCTTCTATACAAATTCATACTTAACAATTTAATTAAATATTTTATATTCAGGCATATCTACATGATTTTAGTTGGAGACTTGGCACAGTTACCTCCAATAAATGACATGGATCCATATGAAAGCAAAAGGTGAGAAAAACTACTATGGGAAGAATTCAAAATGGTCATTACATTAAGTTGTGTTTTTCAACAAGATGGACAAAACGAAGAACAAAAAATATTTTGTCAAATTCTAACAAACATTAAGGATGTGAATCCCACAATCAACGATTGGATGTTGCTTTCGTAACTCTATAGCCCAGCTATTCAATGGTCATTTTTCTAATGACTCCTTTCTCACTCTGATGGTGGACAAACATGACATTATCTAGGATATTCAATGCCTAGATATTTTTTGGAAAGCTTTAAGGTCAAATATATAGTGGCATAAAACTCAATGTTATAGGAAATCATTCTTAGCCAAGCCCAATTGGTTCAATTCCTATGGATAGAAGGGGGTTGATCATAAGGAAGTGTTGAGATTCCTAAGCATCTCTTTTACCTTTTAGGTTTCTCCTTCCTCTTTAAGGAAACATATCATTTCTAGAGTTGAGAAAAATTATCATATTAAATTATGAAGCCCCTTTCTTTGGCAAGGAGATTCCATGCGTGTTCAAAAATTCTTGTTGCACAAATTTCCATTACTCATGTTGCTAAGAACCTTGCAAATCGTCATATTTGAAGATTGAAAAAATCCAAAGGTATATTTGATCGCCTCCCTTTAACCAAGGAAAATGGTTTCACAAAGTATCCTAGGAGTTTTATTATTTCCCTCATGACTATAATAAGCTTGGCTTAATTTATATTCACTACTCTAAATGGCGCCATAATAGGCTTTTCTTACTTTATATTCACTACTCTAAATGGTGCCATAATTTTAAATTTAATTAACATATTCTAAAACCTAACTAAACTAGGTTGTAGCTCGTCAAATTGGACAAGTGAAAGGTTAATACCTGCACTAAGGAAGAGTTTGGAGGAGTGAAAACAAGGTCAATACTAACGCCAATGAAGAGTTTGGAGCTAAAACAAGGTCAATACCAGTGCCGAGGCGAGGTTGAAGGCACTCAGGGAAAATCGACGACCAAGGGACAATGAGTACTATAAGTTTGGAACCCCCATTCTCTTTAACCTGCAATGTTCATGCCTAGTTTCCAAAGATCTTCTCATACATTGGCCCTCCCATTCTCATAAAATGGTATAAGATAAGAAAAAAAAAAAAAATAGCTTAGTCTTTCACATTTTCATCAATCTACCTATTGTTCAATTTTAACACCTAAAAGTGAGAATGAAGAATCTTTCGTAGGATGGTGGCCAATTATGCTTCTCAACACCTAGATTACAAAATCCTTGTTAATATCATTGCCATCACAATTAAACCTATTTCTTGAGATATAGTCATAGAGGTAAACAAATTGGCTTTCTTGATAGTGGATACATTCTAAACAATTCAATCCTTGCATCAGAAATTGTTGAATGGGCCCAAAAAACTACTCATGATGCCCTTACTATTAAGTTAAAAGTTTGACAAGGTATATGATTGCATCAAATGTCCTTTCATTTATAAAAGGCTCAAAAGGATTTATTTTCAACCCTAAATTATTATCACACATTCAAAATTACAAAATACTAGTTAATGAAGAACGTTCATTTGAAGGTGATGTCGTCATGACCTTTGAATGAATAACCTTCCTTTAATTATGATGCCATGTCAAGACTTTCAAATGAAGGTATTTTTTATTTTAAATATTTCATGTCCAAAATGCTTTATAAAAGGAACCTTAGCATGAAGGACCTTCAAATGAAGACCTTAATTCAAAGGTCCTTCATTAGAAGATCCTTCATATGAAGGTTCATTTAATTCCATCCCATTATAGCTCTTAGAGTTGTTAGAGATATTTTTGTTTCGAAGTAGAGATTGGACCATCAAACAGTGTCTCCATGACTCTACCAAGATATCCATCAAGTTTCTTGCTTTAAAAGACCCCTAAATGAAATGAACCTCTATCATACCATGATTCACACCAATCCACCGAGTTACACTTACAAGACAGTGGGTGGATTGGTGGATGTCATTTCAATTTAGCCCTCAAACCCTTACATAGGCAAAACAGGGCAGTCCCTGTAAATTTGGTAAAGACGTGCCACTCCAGTCATCAAAATTATTTACTAGTTCCTTAATATTCCTACTCAAATCATCAGGTAAGGCTTGAAAACCTTGCAGTGATTTAAAAAAAAATTGAGTAGGCCTTAATGATTGGGGCATGTTGTCTACATCGAATCTAGAGGCCTTATACATAACATCTAGGTCATTGGTCCTAGGGATCCACTTCTCAACTAAAGGGAAACTAATTCCTGATCCCTAGTAATGCTTCTTATTGAATCTAAGAATAAAGAATATAAATAATAAATTGATGGTAATCTACCATCAACTCCCTAATTCAAATGCCTAAAAACTGTGTCTACAACTTCATTTTGCTTGGCAACTGCTCCCTTCTCACTTGCTTTTAGAGCTGCATGTAGATCTCTAATCTTATTAAGCATCTTCTTTTTGGTGGGATCTACATAGTACTCAACCTCCTCTTCAACTAGCTCTAATGAAGGACTAGGAGCAGGAGTCTGGATGGGGGACCCAGGAGTAGAAATAATTGGAGAAGTTGGAGGTACTGATCCTGATGTAGAAGTTATGGCTAGGGTACCAGGAGCACTAGAAGACTCCCCCACATGTTTGTACTTCAACCTATCTACCTTAGTTTGCATCTCAACATTCCTTTGCTACATTCTACTATACTCTCCAATAATGGTGTTATACGTCTCCATCAAACTTTTCTTCTCAGCTTCTTCTCTTTTAGCTGTCTTTTGGGCCAATTTGGCCACATTTACAGTCATGTTTGTAGCTTCTATAGTTGAAGTTTCAGAAGCTCTTTTGATTATTAACCCTCCCCTTAGGTTTGGGCCAATATCAGTAACATAGGGAATGGGCCAACCTAAACTTAGGAAGTAATAAAGTTAGGCAAAATATTTAACTCAATTTATAAAAAGGGGCCCGGCCTAGACAAAACAATGATACATAAGTCATTTTAATACCCACTCCAAAAAGGTAACGGCCGAATATATCTTACCCCAGGTTTTACATGGAACATTAGGATTTTTATGAAAGCCAACATAAAACCCAACCTTAGGTTCCTCCCAAACAATGTAACAAGCCAAGACAAGGGAAAAACATAAATTGAATTCAAAGAACAAGATTTGAAACTCCATCAAATCCACCATGATGCACACCAATCCACTGAGTTACAGTTACAAGATAGTGGGTGGACTAGTGGATGTCGTTTCTATTTAGACCTCAAACCCTTACACAGGCACAATAGGGTAGTCCTTGTATTTGATTGTTTAATCCCACAAAATAGTGATTGAGAACTTCAAAACAAATGCAAATGAAGGGGATCACATATATTTATCTACACCAATGATCTCAGAGCATTTCAAGCTTGTATGGATTTATACAACACAAAAGAACTCCAGAAAAATTATAAAAACACAGAAAATTGCTTCAAGAATGTGGTATCTGATATGAAATTTTGATATCAACTCCTCCAAAAATTACAATGGGATGGGAATAAAATATGATAGAAGTGGGATAAAAATGCATCATTTGAAGCATCAAATCAATATGAAAAGATGAAAGAAAGTGCTAACCCCTTAAACTGAAAAAGTTTCTTTTAACTTTAAGTTTGTTGGGTAGCCAATTCTTTTAAGTTATCAAATCCTACCATCATACATAATCAAAATGTTGTTGTTTCAAATGACTATGAGCACTAACTTTAACTATTTGAATATGTTGAAACCTTGTTATAGAGAATTAGAACATTGATGTGACCACTCATCCTACCTTAAAACATACCAAAAGTCTCCTAGAAATTAGACATAGGAAGATTTAAGATGACTTAAATTTTTTTTATTTCCAAAGCATAAAATTATGATGACTTTACCAGGCCTAGTACACACTCCCTCCCTGTTAACCACTTAGAAATATGGAAATTAAATGTAAATTTGCTGCTATTTTTAGTCATGTAGGTGTCCAATAAACCACTTGGTGGTGTTCTCCTTCCAGTTTATCTACTTGAATGAAGAGAAAAAGTCCTTTGATTACAATTAGAGAATACATTTGATGCCTTGGTTGTGTAACTGGTGGACCATAGTTACATTTAACACTTATTAAAAAGTTTGGGAGTTAAAACGTTAAGTAGATTTGATTTATGATGGACACATTTAAACGGTAGTAACAATAACTTGCAATCTATCAAGACTTGATTACCTTATAACTTGTCAAATTCTAGCGATGAAATGATAGATTAATCATAATGTCACCTTGGGATCACATCACCATGAAATAAATTCATCTAACATCCTTATGAGTGCAAGTACCACCAGATAGGTATTTGTCAGAATTCTCTTCCTCGAGCGAGGGAAATTCAAGAAGAGAAGAGGAAAGAGAGACATGTAGTAGGTCTAAAAGAGGGAGATCAACTAGAGGTCAAAAGATTAGAAGAAAATTCTATAAACGTATGGAATTTTTTCTTGCTGAAGGGGGGTCATGTTCTTATGATGATGAGAGCATATGCGACATTGAGGTGCCCTTGAGGTACAAACATCTACCTAAACAACGGGTACCCAAGGAACTTCCTCCAATAAACACTGATCTTTGTGTCAACGAGAGGATATATCGCATAGCACCATCGTCATTACTTGATTTGGGCCTATTTTGGATGGACGACATAAAGGTCTGTTACAACAAAGTTACTGAGTTGATGGAGTATGTTAGACCCTGTTACAGTTACAAGGATTGGATGCAACTGGTTCGATATACACGAAGTATGCGTAGGTATGCACTATCAGCAAATTATATACAACTAAAAGATAAGGATCAAAATAAAGGAGTGGCTAGGTACATTGATGGGAGGCCAAAAGCATCAGGGAATATTGCAGGGTTTATAAATAGTACACAACCTAGGTCAACAAATAAGCAACCCAATTGCATATTTGAGGCGCGAGAGGGAAACTGTGTATTCGTATGTGTGATAAAATCAATAATTGCAGGGTAAGAGTTGCTAATCAATTACAATTTGAATCGCTTAGATACAAACACAATTACTATGGGGATGGTATGTACTATATACCATTTTACCCAACCTCCAATTAACGACTCCAATATACCATTTTATTATTATGTTTTTTTTTGTAAGTCTATTGGTTTCATTTCAGTAATGTTTTTTATATTTAACTTTTTTCACTACGGGACATTGATCATACGAGGAAGGCTCCAACCCAGAGAACATATCGTGATCCATATTTAGGCACTTCTACCCAATAGGTTTACCTCATTGTAATTGTACAAATTAGATACAAGCAAAATATTTTATTATTATGTTTTTTTCATGAGTTTATTGGGTTAATTATGATCATGTTTTTAATATTCTTGTTGCAGTCGGTTTATGGGAAAGGCAGCAACAGTACAAGAGGGCATCCATATGGAGGTGCAATCACTATTATGCGATGATGACATCACATTTTCTCCAAACCCTGTGGATATGATGAGGAAGGCCCCAAAAAAATACAATGAAGAAATGCTTAAGTTGGTATTCATGGTGGCTCAAACAGATGAGATAAGAGAAAGGGTTAAAATATTGTCTAAGAGAGGATAGAACTTGCAAGTAAGCTATCATGAGATCTTTAATTATAACATAAGTTCATTCATGGTTTTATATTTTGTACTCTTTTATGTCATGAACTAAAATATGTGTTGTTTTTATAGGATTATTTGCATGCTTATCGTGCTGCTGGCCATGATCAAGGAACTGCAAGTGTTGCCCAAGAAGTAGGAGTTAGTACAAGTGTCAATCTTGATCTTCCTTCACATACAACACATCATCCAACCCCATCATCTGTGCCTATATTGTCACTTGAAATGTCGGCAACACATACCATGTAGGCATTTGGTAGTGCACTGTTTGTCAATGAACACATGCCATTACATGTGTCAGTACATGTGGAAATAGAGGCCGTTAGTACTGGTGATGTTTTAGCAGCATTTCCTGGATCTTCCCATACTAGTAGTATGAGAACATTATCAGTCACATTTGTGGTGACCGAGGATTTCCTTCCCATAAAGATAGAGAAGGTCCTAGGTACTTTAAAATGTTTTAATTATTATTATATATAATACAATTGAAAATTACTTATTGATCACTCTTTATGGAATAATGATCCCATGATCATTTTGCAGGAAATGATGTTTTTTATAAACATCTAAGTGATCTTACATTGGAGCTCTTTGGGCCCAGCATACATACACAGTGGAATGCCCAAAATCAAGATTTAAAAGATGAGCTCATTAACCGTTTAGTTGTGTTCTTCGATGATAAAACATTCAACCAAACCAAGGTCCTTAAGAAAGATGGTACTTATCTAAGGTATGTGAGGGACCATTATAGGTCACATTTATAGAAGAATAGAAAGTACGAGCATCCCCCTATGATTTCGGAGAGGGAGCGGAAGGACTTGGTGTCGGATGGAAAGGAGAAGGCTGAAAAGAAAAAAGGAAAGACACCACCGGGCCAAGGAAGGTATGTGAAACAATCAACAATTTAAATATACACTGATTACTCTTTCTCTTTACATAATCTAATGTATTTCAAATTTTTCATAGGTTATTCAACACATCAAAGGAAACAAAAGCAAGACTAGAAAAACATGAGAAACACAAACTTGGCTCTAGTGGTTATATGAAAATAGCCGCATGATTTGTAAGTATCAATAAATGAAATATTGCATCCAAATAATAAATTGCAAACAATTTTGATTTTATCACACCATAGAAGAAAATTTCATATCGCATGCAAAAATGTAGGGCTATGATTTCAACAGAGTGCCCACAGTAGAGGACCTGAAGATTGCCTTCCACCAAGCCTATTGTAACAACCCCATCCTTGGGTAATTAAAAAATTTCTAACATTTCATTTCAAACATATAAAAGTAACAGGTAACAAAGACATTACAATAGAAATGATGATTTCTTCATTGATAAATGCATGCAAGTTACAATATATATTTCCACATGAATTCCATTTTCATTGTAAATATAAATCAGAGTACAAAAGTAAAAGAATTACATACATAGCTCGTAAGCTTTTACACAAATAGTAGTAAGACGGTCCAGGTTCCCTTCCTTTCAAATCTTGGTGTATCTGTTGCCTGCTGTGGAGGAGAAACATCACTTAGGCGCTTTTTTGCCAACCACGGACTATTAATGCGGTCCCTCGCACATCTATCATTCGATAGATGGCCCTCCCTTCAAATGAAAAGATTGGTAAAGTAACTGGCTGCGAAAACCCAACTGAGCATAGTGTTGTTTCCTATATATCTAGAACTTGCTATTTCACAATCCCGAACTAGCATGATGGATCATAATGAACTGACAGTGTAGTCTTGACTATCTCACATCTAAGTGGATGTTGTACCTTCCACTACCTTGGCCAAAGTATTCTCATTCAATACTTCGAATGAAGGTCATCTATCATATACACTACTCAGGGCCGATTTGACTTAAGGCTATCTTACACTACACGTAGGCTTTAGTCCTTCACTGGATTGTCAATCATCCTACACTATCCTACCTCAATCTAATCTAAGACAAAAAATATAGGTTCAAGTCCTTCACTAGATTATCAATCATCCTAGACCAACCTACGACATTCTAACTTACTAGAAATAATCCAGCTTGACAAGTAATTCATTCTTTCTCTCCTGATTCAGAAATATTTATCCTAGGAGTTCCTTAGCCTATCTCAGTTAATCTAAAACTCTAAGTTGCTTGAATATACTTGACTCCTATCCTCATTCTGATCCTAGCATATATTAACTAGTAAAGAAATAGTCTCCTCATATGGAGATTATTCAATAATGCAATCACACAGTATGCAATTTCTAGTCTTACTTTTCTAGAATGCTTTTTATAATTCCTTATACATTTACCCTTAAATGCATTGCTTATGAAAGTGTAACAAAACAAAACTAATTATCTTCAACTATTTGCAAACAACAATCAAAAGACCAAGAGAATGCAACATATCAAACAAAGAATCACAATGAAATAGATTTCATGTCTGATATTTTAAGCTCCTTTTCCCAGCACTACTCTTCTTGACACTCCTTCAGCAAACTTCCAAAATTTTAAATGAAAATGGCTTCTATGCAAGTTTCTCAAACTGTGGTGATCTCTCAAGTCACTTCTCACAAATTTGAATCTTCTAATAAAATATTTCTCAACTATGGCTTCACTTCACTCAAAGCTCAAAAAAGATTTAACACAGTAATTAGATAATTGCTGGTAAAAGCTTACTATATTTGTCACGCTCAACATATAGGAAATTGCAGAAAATAAAAAGAAAACAGCAACTCAAATGAATGGATATGGGAGCTCTCAAAATTACAAGACTCAGATTTGCACAATGATATCAAAAAAAGAATGGCTAGCATCTATTTATAGACCTGAAATTGCAACAAACTCCACCATTGAGGGTATGTAAAATGACAAAACTATCCTTTGAATAATTCAAAATGAAATGTGGCAGCAATTTGTTACTTAATCATCAATTTCAAGATGATTCGACCTTTATCCAATGAGAATTTTTCAACTCACACATGGTAAAAAGCAGATGAAAGACACCTACAAGCGTTTTTAGCCAAGGCGTCCAAATATGGCGTATTGATATTCATTGCAAGAAAACATCACTTGTAGAATGTGTCCCTGCTGGCATAATCTCTAGGCTCCTTACGCATTTCCAGAATGGCAGATTTTCCAACTATGACCAGGTCTCCTGTGCATGTGTTGCAGCTGCGCATTTTACCTTTGTTGTTTTTTTTTCATTTTTCAGAAGTTTCAACCTTTGTAAAAAAAACGTATAACACTTTTTGGCATATTTCCTTGTTTTGTCATAGTGAAAGAAATTCGCATTTCACTTAGCATTTATTTAAATGTCTTACAAAGTATTTGATAAAGCTCACGTGATGTCCAATGTAAAAACATTTACTTCCCTTGATATATTTCATGCAATTTTACCAAAAAGACTATAGAAGTCTTTTATTTACTTTCTCATGGTAAATATTTATTTACTAAGTGACTATCTAAGTCAAATTCATTTATTTTCCAAGATCTTATTTATTTAAAATATAAATAAATTGTTTTATTTATATTAAATATATTTTATCATAGTTTTATTTACCATAATAAATATATTTTTATATATATATATATATCCAAATGTTTTAATATTTAGATATAACTATATATATCTATATATTTATTCTTGGTAAAACTATAATAACGTATATATTTATATAATATTAAATATATATATAAAAACATTCATATATTTACACTTAAATATGCATATACATATTTGCAATAAATCATTCAAAAACATGTATTGCGATCTAGTCAGCATACTTCCAATACACCTGTTTGTGCAAACATGTATATATACGTTTAACTATAATTTTAAGGCATCATAATAATGTTATAACAAACATCATAAATAGTGTGTATATATTATAGGTGTGTTAGTCATATGTATGTATCTATATGTATGCCATGTCGACACATGCGTATGGCATAGTAATTGCCCATCATACATCTGTATCGCCATGTCATACTTATTGACACATACATATGAGCAATACATGTATACACATATACATCCTGCCTATGTTCACAAAATCAATTCATGTTTCACATTAAAGGTCACAGAACAGTAAGTCAGTTAACAAGTAGCACCACTCACAAAGTACAAAGAAGTAATCCAAAACTCCTAAGCCTAAGGATGACTTATCTGTTGAGAAATTATATCTCAACTACCAGCTTAAAGTCCTCATTTTCATGCCTTGGTGATTTTGTGTTGATTACAAAGTTCTGGCGGAGGAAGAGCCAGGATGGAACTTGGCATTGTTTTGTTTGCCTAAGTTCTGAGTCTCTAGTAGAGGTGGAACCAGGATGGAACTTGGCATTGTTCTGTTTACCTAAGTTTTGGGTTTCGGTTCTCATTCCTGCTCCGACTTCGCTTCCTATCGTCAGTTTGTTCTCGCTTCGCTTCGCAAGTTCTGGCAGAGGTGGAACCAGTTTTGGAAGTTGGCAATGTCCATTTGCTAGGTTCCTATTTTAGTTTTCAAGTCCGAATCTAGGTCCAACTCCTACTTTTGTGATCTGGTTCTTCTGGATGTTTAGATTCTATTCGGGGTGTTTTCCTCCGCCTTGTCCTAGTTTTGGATTGTTGTTTCTTGTAGTTGGCGGAGGTGGAACCAGAACTAGATTGGTTCCTGATCTTGGACTTTTGGTAAAGTCCTATTTCTGTTCCTATTCCATCCCCGACTTCGACTCCGGTCTTTTGTGTTCTCGTCTTGGTTTGACCCCGGGTTGACTTTACCCAATCAGAACTGTTTCCAATGACTTCCTCTTTGTCGTGGGTGGACGAGGAACCGAAATGGTTGCTAAACCTAAATTTTTGTTAGAGTCATGTTTTAACTCTAGTTCCGACTCCAACTCTAGCAGTGTGTATTTTTGGTGGAGTCCTGTTTCAACTCCTATTCCGACTCCGACTCTAGCAGTGCTATTTATGACTTGAAGTCTTGGTTGCGCCCGATGTCTGTTTGACCGTTTTGGTTGCTCTGTCAGCTGCGATTGCTAATGGGTCTTAAACGCATGGAACCTGGTTGAATAGTGATTAGACGGATACCAAGATAGTTATTGTGGTAGTTGCATTTGTCAATGATGGGTGGCGAGCTCAACCATTTTGAGTAATGCCTTTGAATGCAATGATGGCTTGTTGCAGGAGATCTTTCAGATCTGACCAGATGCGTGATTTGAGGATGGACTTCATTGCTCTTCTAAGCCGGTTACATTTGGATGAGAGATGTGTTATTTCTCATAAGTTAGACAAGTTGAGTTGAGTCATGAAGTGTTGCAGAGCAAGTTGAAGTCACGTGCTGAAGAACAAGAAGGATGTGATTTCTTGAAGAGGGTTTTGAACTGTATGTTGTGAAAACATTGTAATAGTGGATTTGAATCTCTCTGGGTGATTGTGAGCTGAGCAAAGAAGTCTAGATATTGTATGTAATCAATTCATTACTATAATACAATTGATTTGACTTTGTGTGGTGGGTTTTTTGCCTGAAAGGGTTTTCCCACGTAAATACTATGTCATCTTTGTTTGCTTATCTTTCTGGTTTCTCATGGCCATGGTTGTTTGCATCTCTATAAGTTTTTCATTTTTTCTTCTCTCCCCTATAGTAAAGGTGTTAAGGTAATGTATTCTGCACTGTTGGGTCATTAGATCCACATTCTTTTCCCTTCAAAGTGGTATCAGAGCTTGGCCAGTTCGTGTTATCCTTCTTAGGGCAAATTAGTTTTTTGCACTAATATTATTTCAGTGGGAGACTTGCATTGTTAAACTTGTTTCTGTTTTGAGATGGCGAGTACATCTGGTAGAACAGATATTGAGAAGTTTAATGGCAGCAACTTTGAGTTATGAAAACTCAAGATAGAAGACTTGCTTGTGGATAGGGACCTGTGAATTGCAGTGTCTGGAACTAAGCCACAAACTATGACCCAAGAAGCTTGGGATCTTGCTTATAGAAAATCAAAAGGATTGATAAGACTGAGTCTAACCAATTCTCTGCTCTTGAATGTTCATGAGGAGACGTCAGTAGCTGCTTTGTGGAAGAAGCTTGGTGATATTTACCAAGGAAAATCTCTGGTAAACAAGTTATTCTTGAGGAAGAAGTTGTACTCCTTGAAGATGGATGAAGGTGCATCTATTGCAGTTCATCTGAACTTATTTAATATGAGTGTTACTCAGCTGGCATCTATAGGTGTAAAAATTGAGGAGGAGGATTGTTGCATGCTCCTGTTGTGTTCATTACCTGACAATTGGGATCATCTTGTGATAGCTATTGGAAGCACAACCACTGCTTTCAAGACTGATGATGTGATTGCTTCACTTTTGTCTGAAGAATGCGAAGTAAATCTTCTGAGATGGCCAAAGATGCTCTTTCTATTTGAGGTAGAACAAAGGAGAAAGGCAAGAAGAAAGACAACAAGTCAAAATCCAAGTCTAAAGGGAGATCAAAGTCTCCTAGTAAAAAGTCCAAGGTAAAGTGTTGGAACTATGGGCAACCTAGTCATATCAGGAAGGACTGCAAGGAGAAGAAGAAGAAGAATGCTTCTGATAATGAATCTTCTCAAAGTGATGCAGATGCCTTCATTGCAGTAGCCCTGACAACTCAGGCATCAGATGATGTTTGGTTAGTTGATTCAGGTGCCTCTTTTCACATGACATCCAATAGAGATTGGTTCTCAAATATGAGAAGTATGATGGTGGAGAGGTATACTTGGCAAGTGATTCAATGCTGGAGATTGTTGACAGAGGAAGGGTCAGAATTCAGTTTCCTGACGGGAGAGTCAAAGGAATTGGTGGTGTTCTTCACATCCCAGGTTTGGCTCGAAATCTTCTTTCTATTAGTAAGTTAAATGATGTTGGTGTAGAAGTTTCTTTTTCTAGTAAGGGATGTAAAATGGTTAGAGGTGCAATGGCGTTAGCTAAGGGTGTTCGTACTAGCACTCTGTACAAGCTAGATGCATGACCTGTTCTTTGTAACAGTGCCTCTGTAAAGTCATGTAATTTTGCAACTATAAAGAAAGATGAAGACTCTTCAATATCTGCAAATGCTTTGGAGGTAAAACTCCCAGTAGAGAAGACTATGTTATGGCATCATAGACTTGGTCACATTGGTGAGAAAGGTTGAAAAACCTTGAAGAACAAAAACCTTGTAGAAAGGGCTTGATGATTGTAACCTTGAGTTTGATTTCTATGAACATTGTATCTATGGAAAGCAACACCATGTTTCTTTCTCCTCTAGTCCTCACAAATCTTCTAGTATACTGGATTATATTCATTCTGATGTGTTTGGTCCAGTTGATGTTCCTTCGTTATCGAAGTCTAGATATTATGATTCTTTTATTGATGACTGTTCGAGAAGGGAATTTGTATACTTTCTTAAAAGTAAATCAGAAGTGTTCAGTCAGTTTAAAGAGTTCAAATCTTTGGTAGAAAATCAGATTGGAAGGAAAATAAAGTTTTTAAGGACAGACAATGGAGGTGATTTTTGTTCTGAATATTTTGAAAGGTACTGCACTGATCATGGAGTTAAAAGGCATAAGACAACCCCCTACACTCCACCACAAAATGGAGTTGCAGAAAGGTTGAATAGGACACTGATGGAAAAGGCAAGGAGTATGCTGAGTGGTGCTGGTCTGGAGTAGAAGTTTTGGGTTGAGGTTGCTGCTACATCATGCTATTTGATAAATAGATCTCCTTGTTCAACTCTTGTTGACATGACACCTTTGGAAGCATGGTTAGGTAAGAAACCCTCATTAAGGCATGTTCAGGTCTTTGGCCATGAAGCATATGTTCATGTGCTAAATGAAAAGAGATCGAAGTTGGATAACAAGGCTATGAAATGTATTCTCATTGGCTATGGAGTTGGTGTGAAAGGATACAAGCTTTGGAACCCTATTACTAAGAAGGTTTTGTATAGCAGAAGCATGATATTTAATGAGCTGAAACTTTTAGTAAGTGATCAACAACTTGAGACAAATCAAAGTGATAAGAAGAAGGATGCAGTTGAGGTTCCCCAAACTCCAGAAAGGGAAGAGCTGCATGGTTTACCTGAGATTGAGGAGAGCTCAAGCAGCTCTAGAAGTTCTGATAATGAAGATCAACCTCAGCCTCTAAGGAGATCTACACGAGAAAGAAGGCAACCAGAAAGGTATGATTTCTCTATGTTAGATTCAAATTGTGCTTATGCCTTAATTACCAACACTGATGAGCCTAGGACTGTGAAAGAAGCAATCAGCATGGCTGATTCAAAGTCTTGGCTGGAAGCCATGAATGAGGAGATGAATTCCTTGAAAAAGAATGATACCTGGAAGTTGGTACCACTACCTAAAGGGCGAAAGCCTATTGGCTGCAAGTGGATATTCAAAAGGAAGATAGGCCTTGATGGTAGTGTGGAGAAGTATAAGGAACAACTGGTTGCAAAGGGATTTTCCCAAGTTGAGGGAATTGATTATGGAGAGATCTTTTACCCTGTAGCAAAGCTGACATCCATCAGATTTTTGTTGTCATTGGTAGGTGTGTATGACTATGAAATTGAGCAGATGGATTTGAAGACAACATTTCTCCATGGTGAGCTGGAAGAAGAAATCTTCATGTCCCAACCTGAGCATTTTGTTGATAGAGGTAAACAAAATCTGGTTTGCAAGTTAAATAAATCTCTCTATGGTCTAAAGCAATCTCCTAGAATGTGGTACCAGAAATTTGACACATTTGTTTTATCAATTGGGTTTGTTAGATCAAAATCTAATCATTGCATCTATTATAAATGTGATAATGATCGTGTGCTTGTTATTACTCTGTATGTGGATGACATGTTACTCATTGGTAATAGCATGGCAATGATTTTCGATCTTAAAACTCAGTTGTTTGCTAAGTTTGAAATGAAAGATCTTGGAGCAGCAAGGTACATTCTTGGAATGGAGATAACCAGGGATGGAACAAGGAGAAAGCTTTGGCTCAGTCAGAGTAAGTATGTGAAAACCATTCTAGAGAGGTTTAGCATGACTGATTGTAAGCAGCTAGTTGTTCCAATCATGCAAGGATTGAAACTATTTGTTGAAGACTGTCCAAAGTCTGCTACTGAGATGGAGGGCATGACTAGTGTGCATTATGCAAGTGCAGTAGGAAGTTTGATGTATGCTATGGTCTGCACAAGACCAGACATTACCCAAGCAGTGGGAGTTCTAAGTCGTTTCATGGAAAATATAGGGAGATCACATTGGGATGTTGTAAAGAGAGTGTTCAGGTATTTTTAGGGTGCTTCAGATTATGCTTTATGTTACCATGGAAGTATGGTTGCATCATAGAGGACTCTTAGCATTCAGAGATATGTTGATTCTGATTGGGCAGGGGACATTGACAGTAGAAGATCCACCAGTGGATACACTTTCATGCTTAATGGTGGAGCAATCAGTTGGATGAGCAAGCAACAAGCTGTAATTGCTTTATCCATGACAGAGGGAAAGTACATGGCAGCAACTCATGCTTGCAAGGAGGCAGTGTGGCTAAGGCGTTTGTGTTCAAAAATTGGATTTAATGCTGAGCAGATTTCAATCTGCTGTGACAGTCAAAGTGACATTTGTTTGACAAAGAATCCGACCTTTCATGCCAGGACCAAGCACATAGATGTGCAATATCACTTTGTGAGGAATATGGTTGAATATGGCAAGGTCAGTATGGATAAGGTTGACACCTTGAAGAATGTTGTAGATGCCTTGACAAAACCGGTTAGCACAGACAAGTTCAGATGGTGCACTAAAATCGATGGGCCTTGGGGCCTATGATAGACAGTAAGGTATGATGTTTTGAGGAAGTGATTTTGTGTTGATTACAAAGTTCTGGTGGAGGCGGAGCCAGGATGGAACTTGGCATTGTTTTGTTTGCCTAAGTTTCGAGTCTCTGGCGGAGGCAGAATCGGGATGGAACTTGGCATTGTTCTGTTTGCCTACGTTCCAGGTTTCGGTTCTCATTCCTGCTCTGACTCCGCTTCCTACTGTTAGTTTGTTCTCATTTCGCTTCGTAGGTTCTGGCAGAGGCGAAACTAGTTTTGGAAGTTGGCAATGTCCATTTGCTAGGTTCCTATTTCAGTTTCTATTCTGACTCCGGGTCTGACTCCTGCTTTTGTGATCTGGTTCTTCTGGATGTTTGGATTCTACTTGGGGTGTTTTCCTCTGCCTTGTCCTGGTTTTGGATTTTTGTTTCTTGCAATTGGCAGAGGCAGAACCAGAACCGGATTGGTTCCTAATCTTGGACTTTTGGTAAATTCCTGTTTCTATTCCTGTTCCGTCCCCAACTTCGACTCCGGTCTTTTGTGTTCCCATCTTGGTTTGACCCTGGGTTGACTTTACCCAGTCAGAACTGTTTACGATGAGTTCCTCCTTGCCGTGGGTGGATGTAGAACCGAAATGGTTCCTGAACCTAAATTTTTGGTAGGGTTATGTTTTGACTCCATTTTCGACTCCAACTCTGGCAGTGTGTATTTTTGGTGGAGACCTATTTTGAATCTAACTCCGATAGTGCTATTTATGACTTGAAGTCTTGGTCGTGCCCAATGTCTGTTTGACCGTTTTGGTTGCTCTGTTAGCTATGATTGCTGATGGGTCTTGGACACGTGGCACTTGGTTGAATAGTGATTGAATGAATACCAAGATAGTTATTGTGGCAGTTTCATTTGTCAATGAAGGGTGGCGAGCTCAACCATTTTGAGTAATGGCTTTGAATGTAATGATGGCTTGTTGCAGGAGATATGTCAGATCCGACTAGATGTGTGATTTGAGGATGGACTTCATTGCTCTTCTGAGTTGGTTACATTTGGATGAGAGATGTGTTATTTCTCATAAGTTAGACAAGTTGAGTTGAGTCGTGAAGTGTTGCAGAGCAAGTTGAAGTCGCATGCTAAAGAACAAGAAGGACGTGAGTTCTTGAAGAGGGTTTTGAACTGTATGTTGTGAAAACATTGTAATAGTGGACTTGAATCTCTCTAGGTGATTGTGAGTTGAGCAAAGATGTCTGGATATTGTATGTAATCGATTCATTACTGTAATACAATTGATTTGACTTTGTGTGGTGAGTTTTTTGCCTGAAAGGGTTCTTCCACATAAATACTATGTCATCTTTGTTTGCTTATGTTTCTAGTTTCTCATGGCCATGGTTGTTTGCATCTCTATAAGTTTTAGAAATTGTTAGTTTTTTGTTTTTGCTTCTCTCCCCTATAGTAAAGGTGTTAAGGGAATGTATTCCGCACTGTTGGGTCATTAGATCCACATTCTTTTCCCTTCATTATCAAGATAACTCTATCTGACCCAGTTCCTCTAAACCTTAGTGAAGTGTGTATATGCTCAATTGATTTACTTTACCAGTTACCCGACCAAGCCCCTCTCCCAAGTGATATTTCCCCTCCACCTGGAGGAATGGTTCCTGTTCTTAGAACCATAGACATACAATCTCAGTAGTTACTTGTTCACAACACCAATAGTATACAAAACATCTTAAGTTAGAATATTCATAATTCAATACTATGCATGCAACAGTCATCAAGGATAACATCGATAGAAGTATCAATCAAATGATACAATCATTTAAATAGAGCACATTCATTTTGATAACAAAAACATGTTTTATTCATCTTAAATATTCAAACATTACAATCAATTTCCCTATGCAATAGTAGCTATACAATCGGGGTGTAACACCTATGGAGCCCTAACTGAATAGCTACGAGCCTTAACTAGGAAAACACAATCTTCCACTACATCCAACACGTAAGTAAATAAACTCAATAAATTTTATTTCAAATTGAACTTGTGCAATCTATTCAATATTAATTTCCACCATAATAATGTTTCTATTTGTTTTACATAGATAAGCAATGATAATACTGCACATGAAATTGGAATGTAGCCTGGTGAGGGTGGAACACAACCTGCCGATGAAGGCCGCAGTGTGCATCTCAGTACTGGATTTATTCATGTGCTATTAAAAACATAGTATGGATTAATACAATTAAACATCTTTAATTGTATTTGGTGTATTAATCAATGTAACCTTTCGTGTTTCAACTTTAGAGCATGTAGAGCATGATCAACATGTTGAGCATGATCAGGCTAGAGAAGATCAGGAACATGATGTGGCTCCATCGGGTAAAGAAGACCACTCTAGTGTTCTTTTAAACATATTTAATTGCAATTGGTGTATTAATTAATGTAATCTTTCATGTTTCAACTCCAGATAGGGATTTAGAGGGTGTTCAACATGTTGAGCATGAGGCTATAAGACAATATCAAGAACATGATGTGGCCCAATCTGGTAAAGATCACCACTCTGATGTTCTTTTAATTAATGAAATACGTGTAACAATAATAATAAAACATATCAATTTAACATTTCTTTGCTATTGCAGTAGACCCCCCCTTGCAGCTGCATCCACGTTGTGAGTACACGACTAGGCATACATTAAGATTATGAGCAGAGTTCAGAACAACTCAAGGGGGGATAAATGATTTTGAAAACGATACTCCAACTTAACTTTTTTTAGCTGTAAAAAAAGAAACAAAAAAAAAGTGATTGTAATCATATTATGATAGCCATATTTTTGATAATATGTAAAAACTGAAAAAATGAAATATGTTAATGAATGAATATAAATATGTTAATGAATAAATGTTATATGTTAATGAATGAATGTTATATGTTATTAATGGATGAATGAATGAATGTGAATATGTTAATGAATGAATGTTATATTTTATTAATGGATGAATGAGTGATTATGTTATATGATCGAGTATGGGGAATTGAGAGTGATTTAAGGGGGGGGGAGGGGCTAAATGAGCTTCCACCTTCATGTGGTTGGCTCTGTTAAGTAGAGAATATTAAACTATTCTCAAAACAAAGAGAAGCTCAATAAGGTAAGTAATGCACTTTTCAATATAAGAAATGCATCGTTTGAAGCATCAAACCAAGATGCAAAGATGAAAGAAAGTGCTAAATTTTCACTATGAACATTGTGTTGTGTGTGGATTTGGTTTCAAAGCTCTATTTTTTATTTTTATTTTAGTGGTATCTAAAATTTGACTTTTGTGCATAACAGGTTAGTGGAAAATTTGACAGCTCTGAAGGGTTTAGAGGCTCGATTGAGATAGATACATGGATATTTGGATCTTGTTGTTGATGGAAGGCTTCCACTTAACCATGAAATTTTGTACCATCTGCAGGTATCCTAAAATATCTCTACTTACATTCATTCAACTTAGTGTAATATAATATCTAACAAAAATCTCCTTTTCATTATACTTAGATGTTTTTTCATGCCCTGTTCCAAAGCACATGTTTTAAAATAGGAAAGAAGGATGCTGGAAAGGGTTAAGGAATTTGGCTTTACACCTGCCAATTGCATAGTTTACTCCATTCATACAACATATTGCCAATGCGTTTCACAATTATTGGAATCATATCCTATAATTACAGAACTAGTAAAATTAAAATATGTAAGTTTCAAATATGGCATTACATATCTTTCTATGAATTTTTTAAAGAAAATGGAGAAATGGAGAAATTTTTTAAAAATAATCTGCATAATTTCAAATATGGCATTACACATCTTTCTGCAGAAGGCATCAAAGTAACCATCAAGATTGACAATGGAAATGAGTACAAGGTCAATATAACTTAATGCTAATTGGGTATGATTTTATTTGTTCAAGACCAATTTCGATTCATTTTCTGTTCACACTACTTTTATTTACATTTATGTTTTACTAATATCCATTTTCCTTTACATTCATATTCTTCTATACATATTGTGTTTACAATAATGTTTTCCTTAATTTAATCCAGGGGAGAGGACCCAGTACTTGAGCAACTTTCAATGTCATGTTGTTAGGATTTACTGTGAAGCTAATCCAAAGTTTTTCATTGCTGCTCGAGGCCATACTGTAGTGCTTTCTCTAGGAATCCCACATGATCCCCATCAGGTATTTCAATTTGTAGTCTCTAAATTTCTTAGAAGAAATCAACAACCAATTTGTCTAAATGTTTCTCCTTGTTTACACATTAATATCTCTTTTGGAAGCAATGGATCATAGTGGATTCATGGGGTCTTAAAGAGAAGGCTCTCAAACATGGAGATCAAGAGTGGGACCAGGTAAAACAATTCATAATCATGCTCATATTGTTTTATTGACTATCTAAGAGCTAAGTATCTAGGATAAAATTCTATATTTTTCTATTGAATTTCCAGAGTGAGAATAATTTTGGGTTTGTAATCCTATTTTTTAGTACACTAGCTAAGTATCCAAGATGCACTGCAAGTACTTTTTCTCACCATATTTCTCATTTTCCACAAATTTAGATTCTAGTGTGTAGTTTAATATTCACTAGTTTGATTTTTTCCTTTTTAGCAAAATTAGAATCCGGTTCGTAGGTTGTGCTTGTTGTCCACGACAGTCCCCTTGATCTCATAACTCATCATAGGTTTTATATTTTTCTCCAATTTTTGATCAGCATCAAATGTGGCCATCATAATATCATCCATAGCCTACATATTCTACAATTATTCATTGCTCATTTCTCATACATAATAACCAAATAATGCAGGCCTAGAGCTTGGACTATAGATGTATGCAAAAAATGATAAATCCCTGCCTCTGTAAGCCTAATTAAACACAACAAATGACATGTTTGATATTTTAAACAGTCATATGACTGTCCTTTTTCTACCTTCTAAACACTAGTTACTCAATGCATACAATAATTTATTGAAATGAAAAGTTGAATGGCCTCTTAACTCTTGACACTAATGTCATTGCATTTGTCCAGACAAGGTTAATCATATTGTGATCTAAATTTTCATAATGAAGTCTTCCAATCTGTCCTTTAAATCTGAGCATTGATGACAATCCAAATTGTGTTTTACTACCCCTATTAAATGCTCATGGTCTTGGCACATCAAATTTCTCTCTTTGATTAACCTGTCCTTATTTCCTGTCATTATCCCTATGGATGCACTTTGGAGCCTCCTGCTAGTTTTATATATTGCCCAAAGTCACCACGATAAGTATTTCAATCCAGTCATCCCGATATATCTTCTCTGGAAATTTTGATTGCTGTAATAGTATTGATATTTCATCGATATACCTAGATTTCATGATTAGTTTTTTAGAAAAAAAATTGCATTGTTTTGTCAAAATTGCGACGAACCGCAAAAAGATTTTGATGAATCTGCAATGTATCTGACGAAATTTTGCTGTGACGACTTGCCTATTTCATCGCGAGTTCAATGAACTTATGTTGTTAATCCGACGGCTCATCGATGATACACCGCACGTGCTTCGGGTACTGTTCATCGCTAGAGCGACAAAATTGGCATCTCAGGCCCAACAAATGAATGTCGCTGCTTTGATGCTTTATCGATGGTACACCGTACATGTTTTGGGTATGTTTCATCACTAGAGCGACAAAACCGGTATCTCATTTTCGATGAATGAATGTCACTGCTTTGAAGCCTCATCGACTGTATGTTGCATGTGCTCCGAGTACAGTTCGTCGATAGAGTGACAAAAATGGCATCCCAATTTTGAGGAATGAATGTCACTACTCCGATGCTTCATCGATGGTATGTCGCACATGCTCTGGGTACGGTTCATTGCTAGAGTGATGAAATTGGCATCTCGGTTCTGATAAATAAATGTCGCTGCTTCGACGCTTGATCGATGGTATGTCACACGTTCTCTGGGTACTCTTCGTCGCAAGAGTGATGAAATTGGTGTCTCAGTTCAGATGAATGAATGTCGCTGCTCCAACACTTCATTGATGGTATGCCACCCGTGGTCCAGCCACTATTCATCACATGATCGATGAAAGGCACATCACAGTTATGAGAAACGTGCATCGTGCGTTTGACGTTTTACAGTCTGTTGGGATGTGGATGAAAAGTGAGCAACGATGCTGATTTCTGTGATTCCTCGGTCGACCGGCAATAGATCATCGAAAGTCCGATGAACGTCCATTGAAAATTGGGGTCAAATTCAGTAGTGAGTGGCCCTTGGACCTCGACCCCAAGACTTCCATCTTCAGGCCATTGTCTTTGCTTTTCCATTTCATACAGTTGCTGCGGTACAACTTCCCGCCTCTCGAGCCCCGATTGCCCTTTCACTCTGCATGATTTAAACAAGAAACAACATGTCCAAATTGCCCTCGAACCCTACTCTTCGGATTTCCATACCCAAAATTATGTCTTGCTTCCATTGTCCCAAATAGCCGAACTTGTCTTTATTCTTGGATATTGGTCTCGGAACCTCAAATTGCCCTTAGAAGTTTTTGGACAAACTTTTGGACCGCTTTGAGTCTTATCCTCTGGAAAGCCCATCCCAGACTTCCATCCACACTTTTTCATTCCACACAGCTATCCTGCTATGGCTTCCTGACCCCTATGACCTAGACTCTAGAATCCGGTCCCCAGAATGTTGTTTGACTAGTTTTGTTCCAAACAACCAACCTTGAAACACTTTCCTGGAGCTAAGGCCTGAACGCCTTAATGATGACTCAAACGACCTCCAAATTAAAAATGGATTTTGACCCACTTGCTAAAAGTTGACCTTCTCCCATATGAAACCTTTGTTGGGACAATCCAAGACTGGGAGGAGTCGTCAGGGATGCCTTTCCTTGTTTTCCCTTCCAAACAACATTATGCCAGAGGAAGTTCAACCCCTGGGGTCCGAGTCACTCATTTTCCTTCCAGCATTATTATTACTATGTGTTAGATTGTTCTTAAATGGCTTTTGTGTATCTAACCTTGATTTGTAGGGATTTTTCTGAGGTTGCATCCTCATATTTAGTGTTGCTAACTCTCATCTCTCAGTGCAGGATTTATGGAATCTAGTGCAAAGGCCTCTTGGGTGGCCAAGGACAAAGGAAAGAGAGCTTCCAAAGTGCCTTGGGGCAAGTAGGACAAAGAAAAAATGAAGTGCCAGCTCCAGGGAGTGCCATTGCATTCCAAGATCATGACCAGATGGAAGGATATCATCAACACCAATATCAGGCATGTCAACATTGATGATTTCACATGAAGGGTCAAAATAGAGCCAAAGACTGATAACGCAAGGATAATCAGAAGCAGCAGAATTTCTAAGGCTGCGGGTTTCCCTCCTACTTTGATTTCCTCCAAACTGGTAATGGCATGTCAGGAGGCATACCAATTTGAAACGAGAAAAATTATGGACGAAGATGGCAATGTCCTGGCTGATATGTCTCCTCTTGGGATAACTAAAACCTTCCACATCCCCATCTTTGAAAGCATGGAGACCTTGACTATTTAGTAGTGCAAGGTGTTGTGGGATGAGGATCCTCTAAAGTGAAAAAATTTGATCAACCAGTATTTGTTGAAAGAGAGGCAAGGCAGTGCCGCCAAGGCTCCTCAGGAGCTCTACCGCAATGATTTCTTTGAAGATTACCATGATCTGGTTACTCTACTCAGCTGAGTAATGGGCCTTCCTGTTGTGGTCTTCTTCCAAGAGTGGATGATGTATTTTGTTGAAAAAATTATCTGTGGGGATGATACAATGTTATATTAGGGGGAGGTAATCAATAATTGCTTCCATGAGCAATTCATGAGGATGAAGAAGATATCGAAATTCTATATGACATCCTACCTGGTGTATTCGCTTTCCGATCAACGATATTATAGTGGATTGTCTGTGGTGCCCAATGAGATGCCAAGAAGAGAACTCAAGCCATATGATAAGTACCCTTAGTTGCAATACAAACATTTCAAGAGGGATTACTAGAGGGTGAACGATTCCTTCACCACCTACATCATCTAGTTGCTTGGAGGTGATTTTGAGAGAAGAGTCTCTCACAGTGCTAGGGCTCTTCTCAAGCACTATGCCTTCTTATTCATCCAATTTCCCAAATTCACCTACATTCACATCCAGGGATTCATCAAAATGTTGAACAAGCTGCCTCGGTATCCTAATGACCAGATTATACTATTGGAACTATCTTGACAGTTGTGACACATACACAACATTGTGAGTAGTAAGCATATGGTAGGGATGCCTTATCCCCTTGCACTTGGCCAGGGAATGTATGAACTTCACACCTCCCAATGCAGAGGCAATTTGGAAAATGAGTTGGTTGAGTACCACTTCTGACCACATACAACTCGGCCATGGATGAACCCATACAACCACATCAGGAAGCCACTTGGCCTAGAGTATGCCCACCTCCACCATGTCGAGGATCTCTGGGCTAATTTCAAAGATGACCTTGAAGTGTGGATACAACATTATATGTGCATGATAACATACTTCATGAGGAGGGTAAACCTATGTCTGATCCCAGATAAACTTGAGGAAGAGGAGAGGACAATGATCGACCCAAGATACAGTGCTATTGTGAACTTTCCATTGCCTTTAATTGAATGGAATGAGCAAGAGATTGATGACCTCGACATTCTCACCAAGCCTGTTGAGGCTAGGACAAAGGCATGGATTGATTGGCCGGTTGCTCGTTCGAAGAAATAGGGAGTCGCCTTAACATTCAAGGGGCTCAAAAGCGGGCCATGTGGTTCTGATGGTGGGGAAGCTGCTACTACAACTAGGGAAACATCTAAGTCCCCTCCATCTTTCAGGTCAAAGAAGAGAAAGGAGGTTGACGAGCAACAACCTAATCCAAAAGTGTATGCTAGAAAGGCCTCGGAGGGCGAGCCTCTTAAGAAGCATAGAATAACGAGCAATGTCACTGAGATGCGAGTAATTCCAAAAGATCCTCTCCATGAGGGAACAAAGATGGAAACTACTCCACCAAGATCTATGCCTATTTCATCTGTTGCTACAACCACTGCTCCTATTGCTACCATCTCACCAATTTCATGTGCAATAATTGCTTCCTCTTCACCTGCGGTGGACATCGTTGTCCACCTCACTTCTATTTCTCCAATCGCACAGGTTATATCGATGGATTCATCCTTTGCCACCACCTCGCCAGTTTCATCATCCTCCATGTCTCCTTCCTTTCTGACCATTACCACTACTATTGCAATGTCTGCCCTCACTCTCCTAGAATCCTTTGCCAAGTATATACAAAATGTGTCATCTAAAATTTTAGGAATACTTGCAAATCCAATGGTGCAAGCTACAGTCGCCTACACCATGGTTAACACCCCAGCTCTCCCTCCTCCAACAGAGCCACCTAGAATGGAGGCTACAATGAAAATATTTGATGAGCTAAAATGACAACAACTAGAGGCAATAGAGAGGCTAGAAGATGAGGAGTTTGAGTATCATGAGCACCCAATATACAAACATCGGGTGATTGATGAGGTGGCTTATGAATCTTCCAATGATGACAGCGAGGCTCTGGGATAGAAATAATCCAGGACACAGCTGATCCAGAGCTCAATGTCGAATGGGCCAAGAAAATCAAAGAAATAGAACACAAAGAGGCTGAAGGGCAGCCTACAGCCAAAGAAAAAGTTACTGCTCTGGAGACTGAGGGTAGTGGGTCTCTTGCGGAAAGACAAGATCAAACAACTGAGCATGATGAAGAGACATGCTTCCATGAAGATAAATAAGAGGATAAGCTCGGAGAGCATGGGCATGACCAAGATGAAGAAGAAAAGGATGTTGAAAATGAGGACCAACCTGATAAACAACTACCCACCAAATCTCCTATCAAACGCATAACACTCATGCAATATTTTTTGATCTAGAGAAGGAAAATACAAGAATTGAGCAAGAGGCTCTCAATGATAAAGCCATTGAAATTAGGGTGAAGGAAAGTAAAAATCGACATGCATCAGCCAAGGAAGGGTCCCCAAAGCCCGATTGGCTAGAAATATAGCTTGAAAAGAGAACTCCCATGCTAAAGGATCCGAAAGAAAGACTGGAGGCAATACTGGCTAGAGCTCAAATTGGCACCCAAAAGGAGAAAAAGCCTAGAATCAGGTCAAGGGTAACGATGGATGCCTCTAGATCTAGGGCTATACAAATAGCTATGCCAGTGGTGGGAGAACAAGGAATAAGTTCCAATGTCTCCACCATTGACTTGGGAGTGGCCACCAGGGAACAAAAGGTTGACCATCTCTAGGAATCAGTCACCACAGTGGTGCACTTTATCCTACAGGATAAGGTTTCAAAGGAAGAAATTAAGGCACAGGTGGCTGATTTGATGACCTATATTCAACAATGGTTGTATCCAGAGGAATAGCCCACCACATAATTGGTCCCACCGCACTTGCTATCCAAGGAATAGATTAACAAGCTTGAAAGGAGAAGGAACCTAGACAAGACCACAACAATCTGGTTCCGTCGGGTCTTGGATATCGGGAATATGGGCATCAATTTGGCTGCTCGATTGGGAAACAAGTGTCTAGAAGTAAAAATGTCTCTTGAAGGCACGAGACAAAGCTACATTGAGTTCTCGAAGAAATATGGGATCACTTACCCGAGGATTGAGGCTATCCTCCCACTGCCAAGTGAGGTTTGGGAAAAATAGTTTTCCTTCAAAGACAATGACCACTAGTTAATGGATGTATGGAAGTGAGACTTCAATCACTTGAAGGAGAGGCTGGAATAGGTCCGTGAGTGAGTAGCCACTGATATTGAATGGGCCAAGGAGTCTAGGGGGGATTGTTTTATTACTTGAAATTGATGATAAGGTATGAGGTTCCTGCTGTCACGATCAATCCCAAAAGCATAAAGCCTCACTTCTGAAGGAGCATGGAGGATGGAATGTCATTCGAGGTCACCACAAATTTTATGAGCTTTGCTGCCTGATTATCACCTAGTCTGAGCTATTCAGGGACCATGTTGCCAAATATGAAGAGGACTGGGAAAAGCTTGTCAACAATTCCAAGGAATGAAGCTACCAAGTGTTGAGGTGCGACATCATCGAGGTCGACAAGTTTCGATCGATGGTTATGAAATTCATAGAATATGCAGCTTTGAAGAAGTAGGAGGGCAACCTTGTTGTTAATGAAGAATTCTTAATGGAGTAGCTATGGAAAAGAGCAATGAGCAAGAGGATGAAAATGCTACAATTTCACCACTATAGGACAAAACAAGGAAAAGACAAAGTGTTTGTTTAAAGTGGAATATATTTGGGGGTAGGTGAAACCTTGTGAAATTTTTGATTAAGTGAAATTCTATTTTAAGGAAACTTTACACAATAAAAATCTCCATGATCACTATTCATCTGTACTTGCAAGTACAAGAACTCTCTCTCCCTTTCCTTTTTTCCTTTTTTTCGAAGAGGTGACCTATGCTAAGGTTCATTGCACATTGTAAAGCCAAATTCAATGATAAGATGGAGTTCAAGACTGTTGTTTGAACCTACAGCAAAAGTGCAGTAATTTCCCATCCGAAGAACTCTGTTCGCAGATCCGATTCTCCTACAAATTTTTCCACGTAAGACCACCTTGTGATTCTAGAAAATCACATCATAAATCAACTAATATATCCCAAGCACCATCATGACCAGACATCTGAGAGACCTTGGGATAGTGTTATGCAATCTGATTGTGGAATATTGTCTTTCAAGAGTGGTGATGCACCTATGCATCGCCTGTGTTAAGAGGTGTGTAAAAATACATCAAGAATTCTTTTGTCCAAGAACAAGATGGTTCCCAAGAATAGTAGAGCCTAATGTTAGATGTGAGGCTTTCATTTTGGGCAAGAAACATAGGAATCCCTTTTAATCAGGCAACTCTACAAGGGCAAGAGCACCACTAGAGCTGGTGCACATGGATTTGGTAGGCCCTATGAAAATCATATCTATTGGTAAAACCCAATTTCTTATGACCTTCATTAATTATTTCAGCCATAAGACATGGGTTTATTTCTTGCAACATAAGTCTGAAACTTTTGATAAGTTTTTATGGTTTAAGGCCCAAGCTAAAAAGGAGAGTGGAAATTTCATCAAGGTCTTAAGGTCAAATCGAGGAGGAGAGTATAGCTCCAATAATTTTGTAATTTTTTGAAGGAAAAATGGTATAAAAAAGGAGCTTACAACTAGCTACCGCACTAAAATGGAGTGGCTAAGAGAAAGAATAGGACCATTGTGGAGATGGAAAGGAGCATGATGAAAGAAAAGGGACTCCCAACTAAATATTGGGGAGAGGCTTTAGAAATAACTATACATCTAATAAATAGAAGTCCAACAAAGGTGGTTTGTGACAAAGTCCCTAAAGAGGCATGGACAAAATGTAGATGGATGGTTGAGCACTTAAGAGTGTTCGGTTGTGTAGCATATGCTCAAATGCCCAAATAAAAGAGGCAAAACCTAGATGAAAAGGGTGAGAAATGCATTTTTATGGGCTACAGTGAAAATTCCAAAGCTTACAGTTTGTATAACCCAATCACCAAGAAAATTATTATCAATAGAGATGTGGAGTTTTTAGAAGATCGGTGATGGGATGGCATGATCGCTCTTGATTTCTCCTGATGTTGAAGGATAGGAATATGAAGTGCAATATGATGATTAAGTGGAGCATCAGTAGCTCCTGATAATTTCATACGAGCTCTTGATCACTCTTGATCGCTATTGATCAGAATAGACACAAAGACAAGTAGCCACAAACAACTAGAGAATTGGATCCTGATCGCTCCCGACAATTCCTGACCACTCCCAACAACTCTCGACCACTCCCAATAGCTCCTAAACTAGCCTATTCAACAAAGCATCAATAGTAGTGAAATTTCAGACCCCACTCTCACCTCCCTAATGCTAGAGAAGACAAAGAGTCTAAGGGAGATTTACCAAGATGAAAGGTATGATGAATATTTTGATGAGAACATGAATTTTGTACTATTTTCTCATAGTGATCTAATTTATTTTGAAGAAGCTATGAAAGAGGATAAATGGTGTGAGGCCATGGATGAGGAGATAGATGCACTAGAGAGGAAAAACACATGGGAGCTAATTGATTTTCCTCCCAACAAGCAAGTTATTCGGGGTGAACGACTCTATAAGATCAAGTGCAGTGTCAAAGGAAGGATAGATCAACACAAGGCACATTTTATGGTCAAGTGGTACAAACAATAGTTTGGGAGAGACTATGATGAGATGTATTCCCTTGTTGCAAGGATGGATATTGTGTGGGCAGATATAGCAATTGCATCTCAGCACAAATGGAAGGTGTTTCAAATGGACATGAAGTTTGCATTACTAAATGGAGTGTTGAAAGAGGAAGTTTATGTGGAGAAACCTTTTGGATATGAAGTTCGAGGCAAAGAAAACAATGTGTATAGGCTGAAGAATGCTCTTTATGGGATGAAGTAAGCTCCATGGGCATGGTACAATAAAATTGACTCATATTTGATGAGGAATAGCTTTAGCAAAAGAGATGGTGAGCCCACTCTTTACATCAAGGCAACAAATGGTAATATTTTGATTGTTGTCTTGTATGTTGATGATTTAGTTTTAACTGGGGATGATGATTTCCTAATTGCTGATTTTAAAGAGGCCATGAAAAGAGAGTTTGAAATGACATATTTAGGTCTCTTGAGATATTTTCTAGGCATAGAAGTAAAAAAAATGCATGATGGTATATTTATCTCTCAAGAAAAATATGTAAATGAGATCTTGAAGAGATTTAGGATACTTGAAAGAAATCCTACCCCAACACCAACAACTGTAGGTCTAATGTTGAGAAAGGAAGATTAAAGCAACAATATGGATCCGACCATGTATAAAAGTTTGGTTGGAATTTTGATGTACTTGACTATAAATAGGCCAGATATAATGCATGGAGTGAGTTTGATTTCCAAACTTATGGAGACTCCAAGAAACACCCATTGGCAAGCGAGTAAAAGAATCCTGAGGTATGTGAATGGCACCAAAGGATATGGTGTGTTGTACACAATAGCAAAAGAGTATGGGTTGGTTGGATACATTGATAGTGATTGGGCAGGAATTTTTGATGATAGAAAGAGCACATCGGGCTATTTGTTTCATTTGGGTTTGGGAGCTATCTCATGGGCTTCCAAGAAGCAACCTATAGTTTCCCTATCAACACATGAAGTTGAGTATATAGCAGAAAAATGTAGCAGCACGTCAGGCTATTTGGCTGAGAAAAATCTTGGCAGATTTGAGAGAAGAACAAGAGGATGGAACAACAATCTTTTGTGATAATGTTTCATCGATAGATTTGACAAAAAATTATATGTTTCATGTTAGAATAAAGCACATTGAAATCATGTATCATTTTATCAGAGAGTTAGTTGAAAACGGTGAAGTTAAAATGGAATATGGTAGGTCTAAGTAGTAGCTAGCAAACATATTCACCAAGCCTTTGAGCAAGGATAGTTTTGAGCGCCTAAGGATCAGTTTGGGAATTCTTGATTTGGATCAAGTTTGATCTTGTTTTGTTTGCTCAAGACAAAGGGGGAGAGTTGGAAAATTTATTGCCCCATTGCTTTACCTACCTGTCAGGAGCCATTTTTCAATGGTATTTTTTTGAGATCTTTGTCCCTACAGCTCCTGACTACTCAAAATTAAATGAAGTAGGAATTTTTGAATTCTCAATTAATGGTGGTAGGTAATTTCAAATTTGAGAGGGATTTATTGAATGAGACAAATATAGAGAATGTTTTCCCAGTTAGGAAGGTGTGTGTTATTCAGGTTTTTGCAGTAGGAAGTGATTAGCAAGGAACACGTGAAGTTGTAGTAGCAACAAAGAATTTTTTGTGCAAGGAGTAGGATAGCTCCCAATTACTCAGAGTTTTGTAGAGTGTTTATAGCGAGCAACCGATTGCTCCTATTCACTATGTGTTTGCCAAGAATAGCAGATATTTCTGGTTGAATTGTAATAGAGAGCTTTGGGTAGCTCCTAATAGTTTATGATTTGGTTGAGTAGTCGATTGCTCCCAGAAAGTTGTAATAGGTAGTTTTTAGTTTGTTTTCAGAGTTTTATATTTTTCCCTTATGTATTGTCATTTCTAGCTTGTTGAACAGAAGAAGAATGTTGCATGTCTCTTTATGCTTCCACATTTAAGATTTGGGTACTTTCAGTTTGGCTAAAAAATAAAGCAACAACTCTATGTGTGTTTGTTGTTTTTGAGCATTTTGATTTCTTGACATTATCATGAGTTGAAAGGCTTTTATGTTATAAAACATGGGCAAGAAATTCATGAATACAAATTATATTCATGTATACTTGGATGGACTTGCTTTTTTATGGCTCCTCTTAACTTGGAGCCCCCTCAACATGCCACCCATCAATGGCTTGGTCTATTTAATCATGCATATGGTGGAAATTTTTCTAGTCAAATTTTTGGGGTGAAATTTGATACAATCAAGAATTATATCGATATGAATGACAACCCTAAGGAAACCTTTGTAAAGAGAATTGTTTGCAAGGTGAACATCTCAGTAATCCATGTAAAATATTTCTTCTGTTGCGAAAGGCCCTAATGTTTCTTTTGCAAAACCCACAACACCAATCTTGTTGTATGATATATGACCACATAAAATTAAACAAGCACAACAAAAAAAATTAGTAATAATGAAATGCTTGGAAAAGGGAAACTTCAACAACAATGAAATTCTAGGAAAACGGAAAGAAGAATATCTCAACTGGGGGATTTCGGCCTAGCTAGATATGTGGGGTGACAATGCACATCCTCCCACACAACTAGGCTTTGGAATGGGTTTGGGATTTGTATGGACAAGGGAAGGATTTATTAATTATTTAGCCGCAAATACAAAGTAGGATGGGAATTATAATGGTGAGGAGATGGAATGGTTGATGTTAGTGAGTAGACTAGGCATAAGATAGGTAATCAATTTTCTAAAATTGAAAGCTCCACTATGTCACGTTCCTCTCACTTATATAGTAGCCATGTACAATGCCATAGATAATAGAATTTTTATCCATGAATTCTCTGTCACAAATAATGTTAATTGAGATTCCTCATCCCATAAAATTGAATCAAATAAAATTTCAACCAATCTCACCAAATTTCAGTTTGATATTTCTGTAACAGATCAAGTGAAGCGATACAATCTAATGAATCTAATGATAAATGTTTTTATCACTTTCTAATTCATTAATAGTATGACAGATGGAGAGAAAAAATGTACTAAAATAATTGTTAAATATTTAGGACATCTGCACCCATTTCCAATTGATGTCTAGGATAACAAGCTGATAGAAAAATACTCATTTTCAAATACAGAATCATAACATTAAGGACTATGTCAAATTCAAATTATGTTAACAATTTAATACTTTTGAGCCTCCTACTCATCTCTTAGACCCCTATAGCCCTCACCTACCCATTAGGAGTTCCTTTCTATTTTGGGGATCTTCCCTGCAGCTCCTAATAGCTCTAAAATTAAATGTGGTAGCTGATTTTAAATTTTGCATTTATGCTAGTAGGTAATTTTGAATTTTGAGAGGGAATATTTTGTTTGGACAAAAGGAATCAAGGAAGCAAGTTTTTTCAGTGAAGAAGAAGAAGTTTTTTGCAGCAACAGTCTATGTGAAGAACATTATGTGAGCTCTAAGTAGCTCCTGAATAGCAGCAGTTGTATCTGTTTGTATGTGAGCAGTGATTTCTCAAGGTCGAGCTCTGCATATCTCTTGATAGTGGGCTCCCATGAGCTCCTGAATGTTACTAGTCTAGTTGAGCATCACTCCCAAAAAGTTTTTAATTCATAGATTAAGTTTATTTTTTGAGTTTTATGCATTTCCTTTATGTATTGTCATTTCTAGTTATTGAATAGAAAAATAAATCTTGCATGTTTCCTTGTGCTTCCGCATTTTGATTTTGTGCATTCCCAGCTGATTGGGAAACATAAAAATAGTTCTTTGTTTAGATTTATCTCATAAAATTCTGACATGGTATCAGAACTATAGGCCCCATTTCCATTGTGAGTTAGGGCATTTATTTTCTTGGTATTGAGTTTTTTCTATAAGAGACATGGCTAGAAATGAAGGGAAGAGTTGGAAACATCCATTGTCCTTTAATGGATAAACCTATGATGTATGGGCTTGGGCTTGTGGATATTAATAACTCAGCTACATTTGTAGCTCTCACAAATAACCAAAAGACCTAGTTGAAAGAGCAGAGAAAGAAGGATGCTAAGGCATTGAGTTTGATTAAGAAGCCTTGACAAAGGCCATTTTTCCAAGGATAGCAGCAGCTGAGTATGCAAAGGAAGCTTGGAAAATCCTCCAAACCGGCTACAAAGGGATTGAAAAATTTAAATTGATGAAGCTCTAGATTCTTCAAAGAGAGTTCAAGATTATTGAGATGAAAGAAAGTGAGACCATCTCAAAGTTTCACACAAGGTTATCCGCTTTAATAAATTAGTTCAGAACGAATGGAGAAATGGTGGAGGAGTAGAAGATTGTTGAAATAATCCTCAGGTGTCTACCCATGAGGTATGAATCACTTGTCATTGGTATTGAAGAGGAAAAAGATCTCTCTACTTTGATGGTGGATGATTTAATGAGTTCTCTTCAAACCCATGAGAAACACGTAAATAGGTCTGCTAATTTTTCCCAAGAGAAAGCTTTTAAAGCTTAGTCAAATGCATGAGGTAGGGGGAGAGGTAGAAACAACTCTTGAAGAGGTAGAGGCAGATATGGACAAGGAAATGTTGGAGGAGAAATCTCGGGATGAGAAAAAAACCAAGAGGGAGTGAGCAATTCACAGACCAACTTCTGAAGAAGCATGAAGAACAATAGTTCAAATGCAAGAAATGATAAGAGCAACATTGAGTGCTACTAATGGCATAAATCTAGGCATTATGCTAGTGAGTGTTGTAAAAAGCATGGTAATCAACAAAAATAGAATGAAAATATGGCTGATTTGAATGTGGCTAAAGGAAATGAGTCCACACCCTTCATCATGTGCAACATTTCTGAAGAAGGCAGCCCTGAAGTCTGGTATCTGGAAAATGGTTTCAACAATTACATGAGTGGTAATGAAATTCTTTTTTCTTTCATTGATAAAAATGTAAAATCTTAAATTAGAATGAGGAACAATGAAGTAGTTCCAGTCAATGGAAAATGATCTATTATGATCCACACAAAGCAAGGTGAAAAGAAGGAAGTCCAAAATGTATTTTTTGCACCTGGGTTAAAGAATAACCTCATGAGTGTTCGACAGTTGATCCAAAATGGATACAAAGTGTTGATGGAAAAGGGCCAATACATCATTTATGATAAGAATGAGAGGACAAAGGTGTTTGTAGTAGTTCAAATGACAAAGAACCAAATGATTTTGTTGAATATTGAGACGTGTTTCTCATCTCAGTTCATTTTTGTACCTCTCATGAATGGAAAATGTACAACAATACATCAAGTAGCTGTCAGGAGCTCTCTTGAAGACCCCTCCAAGCTATGGCATCTTAGGTATGGACACTTAGGCTTTGTTGGTTTAAGTGTTTTGTCCAAGAACAATATAGTTGATGGTTTTCCAAGAATAGTAGAGCCTAATGTTAGGTGTGAGGCTTGAATTTTGGGCAAGCAACATAGGTAGCCTTTTCACTCGGGAAACTGTACAAGTGCAAGAGCACCATTGGAGCTGGTGCACATGGACTTCAACTGCAAAAAATGGGTTTATTTTTTGCAGAATAAGTCTGAAGATTTTGATAATTTTTTATTGTTTAAGGCCCACGTTGAAAGGGAGAGTGGACATATCATCAAGGTCCTCAGGTTAGATAGAGGAGGAGAGTATACCTCTAATGATTTTGTGCTTTTTTGTAGGGAAAATTCCATCAAGAAGGAGCTAACAACCAGTTATACTCCACAAAAAAATGGAGTCGCTGAGAGAAAGAATAGGACCATCATGGAGATGGAAAGGAGTGTGATGAAAGAAAAAGGACTTCCAACTAAATATTGGGGAGAGACTGTAGAAACAATTGTATATTTGATAAATAGAATTCCAACAAAGACGGTCTATGACAAAATACCACAATAGGTATGGATGAAACTCAAGTGGATGGTTGAGCACTTGAGATTGTTCGAGTGTGTGGTATACACACTTGTGCCAAAAGAAAATAGGAAGAAGTTGGATGACAAGGGTGAAAAGTGCATTTTCACGGGCTACAACGAAGAGTCCAAAGCCTACAGGTTGTATAACCCGATCACTGAGAAAATAGTCTTTAGTAGAGACATGGAGTTCTTAGAGAATGAGTCTTGGGATGGCATGGGAGATCCTGATAGCTCCTAAAATATCTTGAGAGTTCAAGATGATGAAAAAGATCAACAAGGTCCTGTAGCAGTAAAAACAGTCGGCTCCTGATAGCTCCTGAGAGCTCTTGAAGCAGACAAGCAGTTAAACATATTGTCACAAAATTCTATCAGAGAAAGCTCCTGACAACTCCTAACAGCTCCTAAATCTAGAAGATAGTCAGGAAGATAGTCACAGTTAGCTAGAGATTTGGCTGTAGATAGCTCTTGAAAGCTCTTGAGAGCTCTTGAAGTCAGTAGATAGAAAGGCAAGTAGCCAGAGGTAGCCAAAATATTAGCTCTTGAGAACTCCTGAAAGCTCCTCAACCTGCATGTTCAGCAAAGCAACAATAGTACTAAAAGTTCAGACCGCACTCTCGCCTCCCTAATTCCTAAGAAGACCAAGAGTCTAAGAAAGATCTACAACGATGAAAGGTATGATGAAGAGTTTGATGAGAGTATGAATTTTGCATTGTTTTCTCATAGTGATCTGATTTATTTTTAGGATGTTATGAAAGAGGAGAAATAGTGTGAGGCCATGGATGAGGAGATAGATGTAATAAGAGGAGAAACACATGGGAGTTAACTGATTTTTCTACCAACAAGAAAGTTATTGGAGTGAAATGGGTCTATAATACCAAGTGCAATGCCAAAGGAAGGATAGAGAGGAACAAATCACGTTTGGTGGTCAAGGGCTACAAACAACAACTTGGGAGAGACTATGATGACACATATGGCCCTGTTGCAAGGATGGAGACCATGTGGGCAGTCATAGTAATTGCAGCCCAACATAGATGGAAGGTGTTTCAAATGGACATAAAGTTTTCTTTTCTTAATGGAGTGTTGAAAGAGGAATTTTATGCAGAGCAACCCTTTGGATATGAAGTTTTCGATCAAGAAAATAAGGTGTATAGGATCCTGAAGGCTCTTTATGGGATGAAGCAAGCTTCACAAGCATAGTACAATAAAATTGACTCATATTTGATGAGAAATGGTTTTAGTAAAAGTGATGGTGAGCCCACTCTTTACATCAAGAAAACAAATGGTAATATTTCGATTGGTTCTTGTATGCTGATGATTTAGTTTTTACTAGGAATGATGATTTCCTCATTGTTGATTTTAAAGAGGCCATAAAAAGAGAGTTGGAAATGACAGATTTAGGTCTCTTGAGATGTTTTCTAGGCATAGAAGTAAAATAAATGCATGATGGTATATTTATCTCTCAAGAAAACTATGCAAACAAGATCCTGAAGAGATTTAGAATGCTGGAAAGAAAGCCTGCATGAATGCCAACAATCATAGGTCTAAATTTGAGCAAGGAAGATTGTAGCAGCAATGTGGATTTGACCTTGTATAAGAGTTTGGTTGAAATTTTGATGTACTTGACTACAACTAGGCCAGATATAATGCATGGAGTAAGTCTTATTTCAAGTTTTATGGAGACTCCAAGAGATACCCATTGGCAAGTAGGTAAGAGGATCTTGAGGTACTTGAATGGCACCAAAGGATATGGTGTGTTGTACACAACAACAACAAAGTTTGGGCTGGTTGGTTACACAGACAACGATTGGGCTAAAAGTTTGGATGATAGGAAGAGCACATCAGGCTATGTGTTTCATTTGAGTTCGGGAGCCATCTCATGGGCTTCCAAGAAGGAACCTATAGTTTCCCTATGAATAACAAAGGCTGAGTATATTGCAGAAACTACAACAGCATGTCAAGCTATTTGCTTGAGAAGAATTTTGGCAGTTTTGAGAGAAGAACAAGAAGATGGAATAATAATCTTTTGTGACAATATTTCATCGATAGCCTTGATGAAAAATATTGTGTTTCATGGAAGAATCAAGCACATTGAAATCAGGTATCATTTTATCAGAGAGTTAGTTGAAAATGGTGAAATTAAAATGATCTTTTGCAGGCCCGAACAACAACTAGTAGACATATTCACCAAGCCTTTGAATAAGGATAGTTTTGAGCGCCTAAGGAGAAGATTGGGCGTTGTTGATTTGGATCATATTTGATCTTGTTTAGTCAGCTTAGGACCAAGGGGGAGTGTTGGAAATATAATGCTCCTAAGCCTCCTACTCATCCATCAGACCCCCTATAGCCCTCACCTACCAATCAGGAGTTCTTTTCTATTTTGGGGATCTTCCCTGCAACTCCTGATAGCTCCAGAATTAAATTTGGTAGATGATTTTGAATTTTGCATTTATGCTGGTAGGTAATTTCGAATTTTGAGAGGGAATTTTTTTTTTGGAAAAAAGGAATGAAGACAACAAGTTGAGCTAGTGAAGAAGAAGAAGTTTGTTGCAGTAGTAGTTTATGTGAAGAACATTCTATGAGCTCTCTGTAGCTCCTAAACATCAACAATTCTATCTATTTGTATGTGAGCAGTGATTTCTCTAGGTCAAGCTCTGCATAGCTCTTGAAAGTGAGCTCCCAGGAGCTCCTAAATGTTACCAGTCTGGTTGAGTAGCGCTCCCAACAAGTTTTTAATTTGTAGCTTAAGGTTTGTTTTCCAAGTTGTAAGTATTTCCTTTTTGTATTGTCATTTCTAGTTATTGAATAGAAAAAAAAATATTGCATGTCTCTTTGTTCTTCCACGTTTTGATTTTGTGCATTCCCATCTGATTGGCAAACAAAATAACACTCGATCCATCCTTTATTCCACATGCAATATAGTTGTTACAGCTTGGTTTCACTCTCAACAAATCAAATGCATCCATAGAATATAAACATGTAAATATATGAGATTTGACACTACCTTTAAATCACAGAGAACTATCCTAGTATTTGTTCTTAATTATGTCAAATATTTTAAATCCAAAAATAAACAAGACACAGAGTTGCTGCTCTGATTTCCAGCTAAAGTGGAAATACCCAAATCTCTAAAAATGTGGAATAACAAACAAGAGGAGACATGCAATATTTTCTTCTTCTATTCAAAATGTTGAATAGAAATGAACAAAAAATAAAAAATGAAACTTCAAACAAACTAAACAAATACTCAGCCAATTCATAAATAATCAAGAGCTGTTTAGAGCTCACTATCAAAAAATCAACTAGAACTATCTGCTGTTCTTGGCAATCACTGAGTGATCAGAAGCGGTTTCTGCTCACTACAAACACTCTACAAAATGTTCCAACAACATTATTTGTTGCTGCTATGACTTTTCTTCTTGTTGCAAATTACTTGCTTCTGCAAAAATCTAACTTTTGCAACTAACTGAATAATACTTGCCTTCATTCCTTTTGTCTTTTACAAGAATTCCCTCTAAAATTTGAAATTACCTACCAGCATTAATCCCAAATTCAAAATCATCTACCTCATTCAATTATGAGTAGTCAGGAGCTACAAGGATGAAGATCCCAAAACAAACAAAGAGAAAACAACTCCTCACAGGTAGGTGGCAATGATAGGAGGCTCGGGAGAAAACAATAAATTCCAACACTCCCCCTTTGTCCTGAACCAACAGAAAAACAAGATCAAACCTGATCTAAATCAACAACACCCAAACTACTCCTTAGGTGCACAAAAATATCAATGCTCAATGGCTTGGTGAATATGTCTGCTAGTTGTTGCTCAGACTTGCAAAAATCCTTTTTAATTCCACCATCTTCAACCAATTCACAAATGAAATGATACCTGATTTTAATGTGCTTTATTCTTCCATGAAACATAGGATTTTTCATCAAGACTATCAATGAAACATTGCCACAAAATATCACTGTTCCATCCTCTTGTTCTTCTCTCAAATCTGCTAAGATTCTTCTTAGCCAAATAACCTAACAGGATGCTACATTTGCTGCTATATACTCGACTTCAGTTTTTGATAGGGAAACAACAAGTTGCTTCTTGGAAGCCCATGATATAGAACCTGAAGACAAAAGAAATACATAGCCCGAAGTGCTCTTCCTATCATCCAAAATTCCTGCCCAATCACTGGCAGTGTATCCAACCAGCCCATACTCTTTTGTTGGTGTGTACAACATGCCATATCCTTTAATACCATTCATATACCTCAGGATCCTCTTACCCAGTTCCCAATGGGTGTCTCTTGGAGTCTCCATAAATCTGGAAATCAAACTCACTCCATGCATTATATCTGGCCTAGTTGCACTCAAATAAATCAAGCTTCCAACCAAACTCTTATACACGGTTTGATCCACATTGCTACTGCAATCTTCCTTGCTCAAATTAAGACCTATGGCTATTGGTGGTGGGGTAGGCTTGCATCCTAAATCTCTTCAAGATCTCATTTTCATATTTTTATTGAGAGATAAAAATACAATCATGCATTTGTTTTACTTCTATGCCTATAAAATAACTCAAGAGACTTGAATCTGTCATTTCAAATTCTCTTTCCATGGCCTATTTAAAATCAGCAATTAGGAAATCATCATCCCCAGTAAAAACAATATCATCTACATACAAAAAAAAATCAAAATATTACTATTTGTTGCCTTGATGTAAAGAGTGGGCTCACCATCACTTTTTCTAAAGCCATTGCTCATCAAATATGAGTCAATCCTACTGTACCATGCCCATGGAGCTTTCTTCAGCACATAAAGAGTCTTATTTAGCCTATACACCTTGTATTCTTCACCTGGAACTTCATATCCAAAAAGCTACTCCACATAAATTTCTTCTATCAACACTCCGTTTAAGAAGGCAAACTTCACATCTATTTGAAACACCTTCCTTTTGTGTTGGGCTACAATTGCTATGACTACCCACATAGTTTCCAACCTTACAATAGGGGCATATATATCATCATAATCTCTCCCAAACTTCATTTTGTAACCCTTGACAACTAATCATGCCTTGTGCCTCTCTATCCTTCCTTCAAAATTGCACTTGGTCTTATAGACCCATTTCACTCCAATAACTTGCTTGTTGGGAGGCAAATCAGTTAGCTCCCATATGCTATTCCTTTCTATTGCATCTATCTCTTCATCCATGGCCTCACACCATTTATCCTCTTTCACAAATTCTTCAAAATAAATCGGATCACTATGAGAAAAAAATTCAAAAATCATGTTCTCATCAAATTCTTCATCATACCTTTAATCTTAGTAGATATCCCTTAGAATCTTAGTCTTTCTTGGCATTAGGGAGATGACAGTAGGGTCTGAAATCTCACTGTTGTTGTTGTTCTGCTGAACAGGCTAGGTTCAGAGCGATCGAGAGTGATCAAGAGCTATTTTTGTGACCCATTCTCTAGTTGTCTGTGGCTGCTTGCCTTTTTTTTTGTTTGGATCAGGAACTATTATGACCGAGCGAGAGCGATTTTTGAAATTTTTAGTAACTCATACAGAGCTATCAAGAGCAATTGCTGGCTCCATCAAATCATCATTTCATACTTCCCATTCCTTTTCTTCAATGTCAAGAATGTTTGGGAGCAATTCAGAGCGATCAGGAGTGATTTTTCCATCCCATGATTGATCTTCCAAGAACTCCACATCTTTGCTAATAAATTTTTTCTTGTTGACTGGGTTATACAACCTGTAGGCTTTTGACTCTAAACAATAACCCATGAAAATGCAATTCTCTCACTTTTCATCCATTTTTTTCCTTTTTCCTTAGGCACGTGTGCATAAGCCACACAACCGAACACTCTTAAGTGCTCAATCATCCATCTACATTTTGTCCATGCCTCTTGATCTATCTTATCACAGACCACCTTTGATGGACTTCTAATAATCAAATAAACAACTGTTGTTACAACCTCTCCCCAATATTCAGTTGGGAGTCCCTTTTCTTTCATCATGCTTCTTTCTATCTCCATGATGGTCCTATTCTTCCTTTCAACCACTCCATTTTGTTGGGGAATATACTTGGCTGTAAGCTCCTTCTTGATGCCAATTTGCCTACAAAAATTCAAAAATTAATTGGAGGTATACTCTCTTCCTCTATCTGACCTTATGACCTTAATTAAGTGTCCACTCTCCTTTTCAGCCTGAGCTTTAAATAATAAAAACTTATCAAATGCATCAGACTTATGCTACTAAAAATAAACCCATGTTCTATGGATAAAATCATCAATAAAGGTCACAACTTTTTTTTTGTTACGAATAGACATGATTTTCATAGGGCCTACCGAATCTATGTGCACCAACTCCAATGGTGTTTTTTCCCTTGTAGAGTTTCTCGATTGAAAGGGATGCCTATGTTGCTTGCTTAAAATTCAAGCCTCACATCTAACATTAGGCTCTACTATACTTGGCAAACCATCAATCATTTTTCTCTTGGACAAAATACTTAAACCAACATAGCCTAAATGTCCATACCTGAGATGTCATAGCTTGGAGGGGTCTTCAATGGTGCTCTTGATGGTTGCATGTTGTATTGTTGTACATTTTCCATCCATGAGAGGTGCAAAAATGGACTGAGATGAGAAGAACATGTCAATCTTCAACAGAAACATCTGGTTCTTTCTCATTACAAATACTGCAAATACCTTCGTCCTCTCATTCTTGTCATAGATGATGCATTGGCCCTTCTCCATCAACACTTTGTATCCATTTTGAATCAACTGTCTAGCACTCATGAGGTTATGCTTTAACCTCAGTGCAAAGAACACATTTTGAACCTCCTTCTTCTCACCTTGCTTGGTGCGGGTCATGATAGATCCTTTTCCCTTCATAGGAACTACTCCATTGTTCCCCATTCTAATTTTAGAATTAACATTTTTATCAATGAAAGAAAATAAAATTTCATTACCGCTCATGTGGTTGCTGCAACCACTATCCAAATACCAAACTTCGGGGTTACCTTCTTCACCAATGTTGCACATGATGAAGGCTATGGGCTGATTTCCTTCAACTACATTTGAATCAGACACATTAGCATTTTGTTTTTACTAATTACCATTCTTTTTCCAGCACTCACTCGCATAATTTCCAAACTTGTGATAATAATAGCACTCCACGTTGCTCTTATCACTTCTCCCATTCAAACTGTTGTTCTTCATGCCTCTTCGGGAGTTGTTTTGAGAGCTGCTCATTCCTTCTTGGCTGCTTGCTCATCTCGAGATTTCTCCTCCAACATTTCCTTGACCGAATTTGCCTCTACCTCTTCGGGAGACATTTCTACTTCTCCCCCTACCTCTTGCATTTGACTAATCTTTGAAACCTTTCTCTTGGGAAAAAGTAGTAGACCTTTTTAAGTGCTTCTCATGGGTATGGAGAGAACCCATTAATTCATCCATTATAATATTAGAAAGTTCCTTCACCACTTCAATAGCAATGACAAGTGGATCATACCTCGTGAGTAGACATCTAAGGAGTTTTTCAACAATATTTTGCTCCTCTATCACATTTCCATTTGTTCTCAGCTGGTTTAACAAATCCGAGAACTTTTTTTGAAAGTCTGCAATAGTCTCACTTTCCTTCATTTCAATAAATTTGAACTCTCTTCGAAGTAACAGGAGCCTCACACCTCTAACTTTATCAATCCCTTTATAACTGGTCTGAAGGATTTCCCAAGCTTCTTTTGCATACTCAGCTATTGCTATTTTTGAAAAAATGGCCTTTGTCAAGGATGCTTTGATCAAACTCAAATCTTTTAAATCCTTCTTTCTCTACTCCTTAGACTTGGTCTTTTGGTTATTTGTGAGAGCTGCAAATGTAGCTGGGTTAGTGATATCCACGAACCTATGTATGAGAAAATCCCACAAATCATTGGCCACCATGATGGTCTTCATCTTCTTGGCCCAAACATCATAGTTTTGTCCATTAAAGGACGGTGGCTGCTACCAACTCTTTGCTTCATCTCCAACATGTCTCCTACAACAAAAACTCAACACCCAGAAAAAAAATGCCCAAACTCACAAGGAAATGGATCCTATGGCTTTGATACCATGTCAAAGATTTTAAATCCAAAAATAAACAAGACACAAAGCTGCTACTGTGATTTCCAACTAAACTAGAAATACCCAAATCTCTAAAAATGCTGAATAACAAACAAGAGGAGACATGTGATATTTTATTCTTCTATTCGAAATGCTGACTGGAAATGAACAATACATAAAACATGAAACTTCAAACAAACTAAAAAAATACCTATTACAATCTTTTGGGAGCTATCAACTGGTCAACCAGTTCATAAACAACCAGGAGCTATTTAGAGTTCACCGTCAAAAACACGATTGGAACTATCTGTTGTTCCTGGCAATCACTGAGCGGTTTCTTCTCACTGCAAACACTCTGCAAAATTTTCTAAGAACATTCTTTGTTGCTGCTGCAACTTTTCTTCTTGCTGCAAATCACTTGCTTCTTCAAAAAAACTAACTTCTCCATTTGAGTGAATAATACTGCCTTCATTCCTTTTGTCTTTTACAAACATTCCCTCTCAAATTTGAAATTACCTACCAACATTAATGCCAAATTTGAAGTAATCTACCTCATTCAATTCTGAGCAGTCAGGAGCTGCACGGATGAAGATCCCAAAACAAGCAAAGAGAAAATAGCTCCTGATAGGTAGGTGGCAATGATAGGAGGCTCAGGGACAAACAATAAGTTCCACAAATTACTCCTCACCTAATTGTGGGAGGCAACTATAGATTATAAAATGTCAATCCTCACTTTCTATCTATCTTCGTACTACTTTCGTCTTGTGACTTTTCTCTCTGATTCCTAAATGACATTGTTATTTGTCTGGACTGACATTTTTTGTGTCAATATTGGTGATTGATCATTGAAAGCAATGAAAAGTTGGTTTTAGAGGTCAAGTAGGATTTTGAATAGGTTCTTGAAGGTGATAAATCTCAGGCTCTTATACTATTAGCTTGACTTGAAATTTTTGTATCACAGACAAATGTGCCAAAGATTTGCTTGAGAAATTAAAGGATAGCAGTGAAAGATTGAATTCTAAACAACACTAACACTATACTGATATATTCAATTTCATAAAATTAATAATTTGCAAGATCAACAAGCTGAGAAGAATTTTGTATATTCAATTGTCAAAAATATTACAATTAACTCCATATATAAAGAGTTTTGAGAATACAATGAATAGGTTGTAACAAGGAGACCAATGATGAAACAACAACTAGAGAAAGCTAAGAAATATGTCGAACATACTAAGGAAAACAATATAATAAAGCAAGTTGAATACTACACAAATAGTGGTTTATTATGTGTACTCTTCAAGAAGAGTGCCAACCAAGAGCAATGGCAATAGAAGCATGTTTGAAGCTTTTCCTATATGTTGAGTCAAAGAAGATACAATAAATTCTATGCAGGCAATTTTTTTTCATCTCATGAATCTCTCATGCACCAATTGGATGGAGGATTACTGTCAAGTTGTCAATTATCTCTTTGTGATGATAGGTGACTTTAATCCAAGAACAACAAATAGATAAGGAATAATTTTGAGAAACAAAGATGGCATAGAAAGGAACCCACTGTGATTAGAGGAAGAGGAAGTCTAATAATATTCAAGGATCTTTTTGGATGGGAAGTGACTGTGGCACACCATGGGAAGAATCATATGAATCGACATGAGTGCATGGAAAGCTTCAAAGAATTTTACATGTAAAATATGTAGAAATTTTAGAAGCTCAAAAGCTTTGATACCATGTCAAGATTTCAAATGCACAAAATAAACACAAACACAAAGTTTTTGCTCTATTTTTCTAGTCAAGCTAGAAATACCTAAAACTCAAATGCGGAAACAAGAGGAGACATGCAATATTTTCTTCTATTAACCAAAAAACAACAATTACAAAATGCTTTCAAACTAGAAAAAAACAAACTAAAAACTACCTATTACAATTTTGGGGGAGCGATCAGTTGCTCAACCAAATCATAGACAATCAGGAGCTACCTATAGCTCTCTATTCCTATTCAACTATAAATATCTTCTATTCCTGGAAAACATTGAGCAATCAGGAGAAATCCTGCTCAGTGGAAACACTCTGCAAAATGTTCTGAGAACATTTCCTATTGCTGCTACAACTTTTCTTCTTGCTTCTAATCACTTGTTGCTACCAAATATGACTAAGATTCCTTCATTCCTTTTGTCTCTCAAAACATTCCCTCTAAGAATTTGAATTTACCTATCAACATTAATTGAATTTAAAATTTTCTACTACATTCAATTCTAAGTAGTTGGGAGCTGCAAGGATGAAGATCCAAAAAATTGGCATGGATAAATGGATCCTAACAGGTAGGTAAGGCAATGATAGGCTCAGGGCAATAAATATTCCAAAAAAATATACAATGGCCAGAGTGTGGTCAACTATCTCATTTTTTTGCAAAGGTTCATCCCAAGACTAGGGAAATGGAAGTTAGATTTCTCTAATAGAAATGAAGTTTGATGAGAACCCATTCAGAAGAAAGATCTGTATGTTAGGAAATATTTAGCAGCATAAGTTTCATGTTTAGGATAACCAAGAGAAGCCAACAATGGAAGAAATGATTTTCATGACTAATGAAGATTGTAAAATCCTCAAAGCATCCTTGGAAAATCACTTTCAAGTTTCAAAGAAAGTTTGTAAATGTTGTAAACCTAGATGTCCTATGAATAGCAATAAATTGGTTTCCATAATTCATCAAGCATTGAGTACATGGGAAAGATCTAGGCCAAAAAGGAGAAGCAAAAATACTTTTTTCACCAAACTTGTGGTATGGCGATGAATGCAAGGTAGTGAAGAGAATCCTGATCCAAGAAAATGCTGAGAAAGGAGCTAATATTTATTGGGGAAGCACAATATGAAGGGGTTTTATAGGGAGTTTTAAAAAAACCAAAAATACATGAATAACAATATTTCAGAGAATCAATCTAGAAAACAAAAGCAACTTTATGAACACAAGCAAGCTAAAAAATTATACCTTGATAATTAATACAACAAAATCTTCTCAGTATGGGGACATCAAGGAAGGTGTTAAGAGGTTATGAGGAGGTGAAAGGATTAGGGAAGATGGGCTCCAATTAAAACATATTTAGTGGGGACCTGAGACTCAAACTCTACACATAAAAAATATATTTAATGTTTTTACTTGAGAGGGCTTCTCAACAGATTGGAAAATTAGTTTTGTCTTGTCCACTCTTTATATATGTAAATGTAAATAATATTCCAAGCTACTATGATCGACCCTCTGCCTCCAAAATTATTCAGGAGTATGATAGAGTGTAGAATCTGATGCTGGGTACAAAATGCATGGGAGTGGAAAATCGTAGGCATGTTTTAGACCTAAATAGTTTATAGGGCAGGTGCATGGAAATGGGTAGCAATTTCATGGACACCCTCCAAAAAAAACATTGTAAATCAATAATGTGAGCGTGTTCTAACATGCTCGCATTATGGCTCGTTATGCTGAGCCTGAGGCTTAGAAATTACAAATCGATAATGCGAGTGCATTATAACGCGCTCGCATTATTGACTATTAAAAGAAAAAAAAAATGAAAATCTGTCATTAGCATTTTGACTATTTATTTTTTGCAGCCGTGGCCAAAACCCCCACAATTTTGTGCTCACATTCTAGGAGGAGGAATTCAAAAATTTTCTTCACCAAAAATTAATATTTCTTCGCAATGATGGTGCCACGACAGCGAGGAGCTGTGAGAGGTAAGGATTCTATGGTTTTTGTTTTGAATTTGTTAGTTTTAGGTTGAATTTGATATATATTTGTTTGAATTTTTAGGAGATGAAAATCAACCTACAAACCCTCAAAATCCTCAATAGGAGGACCAACCTAATCCTCAACAGGAAGACAAACCAAATCCTCAAGATCAAAATCAACCACAACATCAACCTCCTCCACCAATCACTCAACCCCCTCCTGGCACTAAACAAAATTTAATGAGTGAAATTGAGAACAACAAAAAGAAAATTGAAGATTTGATCAGTAGGTTGAGTGATCCAAATGGTTCAACAGCAAAAAGAATGACCCTAGAAAATTCATTAAAAGATATGCTAAAAAATGTAGATTCAATTAGCAAACAATTAACTGGATGGCAAGATAGGAGGCAGGAAGCTAGGGATTATTATGCAAATAAACTATCATACAAGGATGTAAAGGATTTAAAAATTACAAAAGGTGATTTGTGCTCATTTTTCACCAAACCACACACAAATCAAAATCTTACCCTCAATGCAAAGAGGTTTACTATCCATTGGTGCCACCACCAACAAAGCAGGGACCAGTTTTATGATAGGTGGTACATGGTCTTCAATTACCCACCTTGCAACAATTGCGAGATCCCATAATATTTCCTTAGGAAACTATGCAGTGAGTTCATATTGAACAAGATCCCAAGTTATTTTGATATGAGGGATTTCTAGGGGAGAGGTGGGGGGTCAGCTTAGGATAGACCTGGTGCACAACTGAATCCTACATGGCAAGGTAGATGAGCTCTCGCTAGGCCACCTCGTGAGCACATTGTTATGCCTTATGTCATGAAGGAAAATACTAACATAGAGACATTGCAGGTGATCAACACTTTGACCCAGAGTGTCATCCATCATACTAGCCCTATTCTAAAATTGCATCCAAGGGAGTCTTCAAGTGGTGGCCTTCAAACACATGTGTGCCAATCTTGCAGGGCTACTTGTTCATATGACCCCAATGATACTCAAGAGACTTGTACGAATGATCCGTCTGCAACTATGGAGATGGAGAGGGAAACTAACATTTTGCATCAGGCATATGGCATTGATAGTTAGGTAAAATTTAGTGCATGTTCATTGAATTTAATTTATTAAATTTTGATTTTGAAATGCAAGATTAACTAAATTTTTTTAATGATTTTAATAGAATTGTAGGGTCACAGTGTTGAGATTGGATACACCAGCCCCCCACCAACTTAATTTTATAGTACACCTATCTCTAGGATATGTAACTAGTAAACAATTATAAATTTATTGCATGTTAATAGCATTGTTTTACGAATGGTAATTTAATATGCAATTTTGGATGTTGAACAGACTAATATTGGAGGTTTTGATGGAACACTTCCCAGTGGCAGTGGATTTATTCAAACCTACACGGAGGTAATAGAATAAATATTTTAGCTAATGAATCAAGTACTTAATAGATTTGTGTAGTTTATATGCACATCATTGATTACGTTGTATAATTTGTTATTTTATTTTCAGATGTTGCATGACAATACACCTCTAAATGTGACGAGGGCAATGGATATTGGTGTAACATCTACTATACAATCTTGAATGGATCTGACAGGAAAGGTATGAGGAAAATTAGTAAATTTCAATTTAAATTTGTTGTTATAGATGTTAGTTAGTGAAAAATCAAACCATTATTGATTCATGTAGTTTAATTTCTATTTGTATGGTTTATACAGGGCTTGAGCACGCTTGAGCATGGGCATGAGAATATTTCCCTTGTGGAGAGAGATCGTGAGATGGCAGTAAGTGATTATTTTGTCAAATATATCATTTTTTATAATGTAATTTCTATATATTCATGTCTTGACTTCTTATTGTAATAGTTAAACATTCACAATGAACTAAACCCTAGGAGGAGCAACAGGAGCAATCCTCAAGCACAGCAAAAATGAGTGATAGAACTATCACCATCGGATCGAAAAGGAAAGGGAAAGATTTTATTTCCAAAGCATGGAGAGCAATGAATTTTGATTCTAGAGCCCTTTGTTGTATGCCTACATGGCAGTTTTGTACATATTTTTTATTGGACATATTTGACATTGTATGCCTATATGGCATTCTTGTAAGCCTATATGGCTATTTTGTACATATATTTCATACTTATATTGACATATATTGATGTATTCCTACATGTCTATTTGGTTAATAAAAATATATTTTATCGATGCCTATATATATTTGCATTCTAAATTGATGGTTCAATAGATATGAGTTACGTGTATTCAAGTTTATACTTTACAACTTACGTGTATACTTTGTGACTTATGTGTGTTCAAATGTATACTTTGTGGCTTACGTGTTTTCATGCATATACCTTGTATTTTTGCATATACTTTGTTTAAATTTGTGTATACTATGTATTCGTGTGTATACTTTTTGAGGCTTGTGTGTTTTTGAGTATTTGCACTTCCCTTATTGACATGTAAATGCTTGACTTAGTCATGTGTATAATTATTAAGTGGTTAGCCCTAGCATTGAACTATGTCATCCTCAATGCATGATCCTTGTGATAAATTAAGAACACCTTCAAGGTCCAAAGGAGTTTCACATGCATTCTACATAGGCTTGTTTTGGTAGTCAAACCAGAAACCTCTTGCATCATAACGAAAAAAGTTATCCTTTATAGCAGGTCTGAAGCCATAATCATTCTCCATCGTTTCTTCATGTATCCACTCCCAATTAATGGTTGCCTCATGACCTTCATGAAACCAAGCACTTATCTCATTTGTGATAGAAGAAATGTATGAAGATTTATCTTCCTCCTTATGAACCATTCATTATCATGAGAGATGGGTTCTTGCGAACCACTACTCATGAATCATGGGTCAATGAGTTTGACTTGTAAAACTACATGATTGAATCCTGATAGCAATATCATAATATTTATATATCTAAATGTGTTTTTTCCTTCAGCTAAATTTTTTGCTTATACTTATGTGATTGATGTATGTTTGTGTATGGGATCGTAGTAATTTCTATTTGATAATTCTATTGTGTCTTTAAGGTTTATTTATTAAAGAGTGCATGAAACAAGTTTTAAATCCTTAAAAATATTTGAATTTCTTAGGTTTTTCTATTTGTCGAGTCTGGGCTCTGAGCCTGAGTCTACGTACAAAATTGGCTTGTCAAGTCTGAGGCAAGTCCAAGTCTTGTAATACTTGTATGAAAACATCGAGGAATAATGTATATGCCGATGAAGAGAGAACCCGTCCTTGTTTCTAAACAAACCATAGTATAGATATGGTTGGTTGAGATAAAACATCACTCTTCTAGATAGTTTGAACCATAATATTTCATGGGTGCAAACATACCTTTATTATGTGTGTTCTTGATCCTACTAAAGAAATGGTGGAACATGTTGTAGATAAAATATTGCAACCCTAAGTCCACAAGAAGGTTACTTGTCCCGATTTCTGCAAATGTAATTCAATAATAAAAATAAGTCTGCAAATTGAATACCTTGATCTTCCCTTCTTATTCTCTTTTATACTCGAAAACTACACAATTTGACACATTGTAGAAAATACCTCCTACTTATCAATTGATGAGCTAAAGGGGCTTTATAATGAATGTTTCATAAGGCACAACACTTTTTGAAGGTTTGCAAATGGGGTTAGAAGCTAAGTGGGCTTAACCTTGGGGAAAAAACTTTGTGGTTAAGCGCTTGAGCTAGAGTAGTACTAGGATGGGTAACCTGCTAGGAAGGCCTAGTGCCTCACCTCTGTGAGCATCACCTAGATGTAATGAGTGCTAAGTGGGCCATTCATTATCATGAGAGATGGGTTCTTGTGAACTCAACCCTCTTTCAATCCATGTCAGCCTTGGGACCATATAGGAAGCTGGAGGTCATACCAAGTACGAGATCAACAAGTTTGTATAAAAAATCTAAAAAATAGAGAATAGTATGAATAATTCTTATTAGATCTTCTCCAAAATTTCATCAAAAACCTCCATTCAAGCCTCTCAAGGCTTTACATAGTGTTTTACACCCTTCTCTAATTGATCCATGCCCTCAACTAACTAAAAACCAACTTTCAAAACAAGTAATTGTTGCATTTCAAATTTATTTCTTTAAGGAACTTACAAATTTGCAACTTTAGACTCCTCCAACCTAGGGGATGTCTCTGGTGGAACATAGCTCAGACTGATTCCACATGTTTTGGTGAGAAAGAGTACCATTCCTAGCGTAAAAATACTTATTCGGACGTGTTGGAACAGTCCACTTGGTCACACAAGCTATTGAACAAAAGTTGCACCACTTTAGAACTTTGCACTACTTGCATTTAATGCTTTTTCCATCAAGTGAAAATCCACTGCCACGGGAAAACCACTCTAAGATAGCCACAACCGAGAGAGAATTTTGTAAGGGGGCCCAACATGATCCTATAGGATCATACGAGAAGTTTCTAAGTGTTACGGTATTCAAGTAATAGCATGTTGAAGTTTAAAGTCATTTTGCACTTTGGACCCTTAAGGGATCGATCCAGTGGAACATAGCTCAGAGCGATTCCACGTGTTTCAGTGTGAAAGAGGACCATTCCTAGAGTAAACATACCTATTCAGATGTGTTGGAATAGTTCGCTTGGTCACATAAGTTGCAGAAAGAAAGTTGCACCACTTTGCACTGCTTGCATTTGATGCCTTTTCCATCAAGTGAAAATCTGCCGCCACGAGAAAACCACTTTGAGATAGCCAAAACCAATAGAGGTTTTTGTAGAGGGTCCCAATGTGATCCTATAGGATCAAATAAGAAGTTTCTAAGTGTCATGGTATCTAAGTAATAGCATGTTGAAGTTTAAAGCCATTTTGCACTTTGGACCCTTAAGGGACAATCAGGTGGAACATAGCTCAGAGCGATTCCACTTATTTCGGTGCAAAAGAGGAGCATGCCTAGCGTAAAAAAACCTATTCAGACGTGTTGGAATAGTCCGCTTGGTCACACAAGTTGCAGAATGAAACTTGCACCACTTTGCAACTTTGCACTGCTTGCATTTGATACTTTTTCCATCAAGTGAAAATTCGTTGCCACGGGAAAAACACTCCGAGATAGCCAAAACTGAGAGAGGTTTTTGTAGAGGGGCCCAACTTGATCCTGTAGGATTAGATGAGAAGTTTCTAAGAATCACGGTATCCAAGTAATAGCATACTAAAGTTTGTAGCCATTTTGCACTTTGGACCCTTAAGGGATCGATCTGGTGGAACGTAGCTCAGAGCAATTTTACATGTTTCGATGTGAACCAAGACCATTCCTAGCATAAAAATACCTATTTTTATGCATTGGAGCAGTTATTTTGGTCACATGTGTTGCAGAGGGAAATTTGCACCACTTTGCAACTTTGCGCAACTTGAATTTGACACTTTTTCCATCAAGTGAAAATCTGCTGCCACGAGAAAACCACTCTGAGATAGCCAAAACTGAGATAGGATTTTCTAGAGGGGCCCAACACAATCCTATAGGATCAGATGACAATTTTCTAAGTGTCACGGTGTCCAAGTAATAGCATGCTAAAGTTTAAAGCCATTTTGCACTTTGGACCTTTAAGGGATTGATCCAGTGGAACATAGCTCAGAGCGATTCCACGTGTTTTAGTGAAAAAGAGGACCATACTTAGTGTAAAAATACCTATTGAAACATGTTGGAATAGTCTTCTTGGTCATACAAGTTGCAGAATGAAATTTGCACCACTTTGCAACTTTCCACTGCTTGCATTTGATGTTTTTTCCATCAAGTGAAAATATACCGTCACGGGAAAACCACTCTGAGATAGCCAAAACCGAGAGAGGTTTTTGTAGAGAGGACCAATTTGATCCTATAGGATCAAACAATAGTTTTGTAATCATCATGGTATCCAAGTAATATCATCCTGAAGTTTTCAACCATTTTGCACTTTGGACCCTTAAGGGATTGATTTGGTGGAACATAGCTCAAAGCGATTTCACACATTTTAGTGCAAAAAAGGACCATGAATATCATAAAAATACCTATTCAGATGTGTGGGAACAGTCCTCCTGGTCACACAAGTTGCAGAATGAAAGTTGCACCACTTTGCAACTTTGCACTGCTTGCATTTGATGCTTTTTCCATCAAGTGAAAATCCGTTGCCATGAGAAAACCACTCTGAGATACCTAAAACCGAGAGAGATTTTTGTAGAGGGGCCCAATGCAATCCTGTAGGATTAGATAAGAAGTTTCTAACCATAATGATATCCGAGTAATAGCATGCTGAATTTTGCAGCCATTTTGCACTTTGGACCCTTAATGGATCAATCCGGTTGAACATAGCTCCGAGCAATTTCATGTGTCTCGGTGTGAAAGAGGACCATGCATAGCATAAAAATACCTATTCAGACATGTTGGAATAGTCTGGTTGGTCACCCAATTTTCAGAATGAAATTTGCACCGCTTTGCAACTTTGCACAACTTGATTTTGACACTTTTTTCATGAAGTGAAAATCTGCCACCACGGGAAAACCACTCTGAGCTAAGAAAAACCGAGAGAGTTTTTTTTCTAGAGGGGCCCAATGTGATCCTATAGGATCATACAAGAAAATTATAAGTGAAAGGGAGTAATTTTTGTGGGGTTTATGTTGCTGCCCCTATAGATTTTGATGGAAAAGGGCATGAAAAATGAGGTTTCACCCTAGGGTTTGATAAAATATTGCATAAAATAAGGGTTTTGGTTTGGCATGGTAGAGTGATTTTTTCTTGAGACAAATTTCAGATTTGAGGGTTTGGATACATGATAATTTATGCCCGAACAATGCATTATGTAAGAAAATCTTATTACAATGCCTCAGAGTTTGTCATCATGTAAGTAAATCTTATTACAATTGTGGATCCGAGAGTTTGTCATTATGTAAGTAAATCTTATTACAATGCCTCAGGCACTTCGTTCTCATAATTTTTTTACAATGTCACTCATATATTCGAGACTCTCTTTAAATGCCTACATCATAGGTGCTCATTATGAGGTTAACTTCAATTGAGTAACTTGACATTCCATCGCTAAGCTTCACACGCTCTTTTATAATGGCTTGAAATCAAAATTGATATTTGTCAAGATCATCAAAATAAGGATGTTGCATTGCCTTTTTGGCTGAGATTCTCTTTGATGGCCCTTAAATCAACATTTTCTACAAAGAGAGATCAATCAATTTTTAGTAGTTTACTTAAAAATATGCAAAGTAAAAGAGAAAAAGAAAGAGCATCCAAAATGGAAATGAAATAAAAATAGATGGAAGGAACTTATAGATAGGCATGAAAGTTTCAAAACTTAGTCACTCTTGGTCATACATCTTCACTAGGAATTCCAACATACCTATTGCACACAACACCTCTCATGAATAGAGTAAGTTGAAATTTCAGATGCTCTTATAATGTCTACATCATAGCTACTCATGATATGGTTAACTTAAAATGAATAACTTGAAATTCCCTCACCAAGCTCTGCACACACTTTTCTAATGGCTTAAAATATTGATTGAGATTTGTCAAGATCATCAAAATAAGGATGTTGCATTGCTTATCTGGTTGACATTCTCTTGGATGGCTCATACATCTGCATTTTTTGCAAGGGGAACCAATCATTGTAAAAGAAGATGATAGAATTGGAATCAAACAAATTAATGTTCATACAAGTATAAATTAATAAGAACCAATTTGCATATACTTACAAATTAATCCAATGAACCATCTGAGTCTACTCTACTCTTTATTGTGTCAAGTATAGCCTCATGGTTAGACTCACGAACCTTCCACAAGGTCTTGTTCAAAGGTATACCCCCATGTTTGGTCAAATAAACATTGGATGCCATGACAAGGTTCGAGTAATGAAGAATCTTATGATGCATGTCAAATTCCTGAAATAGCCAATGTTTAACACTTGAATGTGGGTACCTTCTAAGAAATGTTCTAGTAACCACAACTGAGCCCGTATGGTATTTGATGTTTTATCCATCTATAACTGGGGCCTCCAATTTATTTTTGGCCTCAACACAATGACACAAGTAATAGTTTGTTCCCTCTTCATTGTCTTCATTTGCAATAACTGCATAAACATGCCTTGCATTGATATGTGCAAAAATTCTCTTGAAATTCGTCACCATTATGAATACAGTACAAAGTAAGATAATGATATGGAATTTCAACAACTAAGCAAGTAGATATATCATTTGGTTGAACTAGATCTGATACGTGGTCAAAGTCAGCCGATGCTTCCATCTGTGTCAGTTCCAATGCCATCGGAGGGCGATATGTTTGAAGTGGGATAAGATAACTTGTGAACCCTTTGTCAACCCACTCCCCTGACTCTCAATCATTCCAAGCTTGCATTGTACATTAAGAACAAAAGCATGCTTTCTTTTGTGTATCGATACTCCATGAACGTGCATTTGAGCTAAGGAAAGAATGTACCTCACTTGATCCTGTTAGTGTACAAAAGTCTTCAGATGGTGCAATGTTAGTATCATCCATCAACCAAAAAAATATATGAACTAAATACATACCTTCATTACCTAGACCCATCAAAGAATTACACCACTCGATGATTGATTTTTCATGTGTCAACTTTGCATTGTATTTATACTTTAACTCTTCTCGTGCTAATGCTCTTTTCACGCATGCTCCTACACCATAATGCTCCCCATTTCCATGTCCGATCTCACAAAATTTCCACATATGTTGAACACCTGTAATGACATACATCTTGCACAACCAGTAGAACATGTGTGAGTTCTTGAACTATGTTGCACAGTTATTAGACCATATTATATGTTGATCTTATTCTATGCCCCTCTGAGCCAAACCACTCTAGAACATCTGGAAGCAACCTTGCACAAACTCTGGAGAATGTGTGTGATCATCACTAATGTAGAAGTGGTACTCTCTCAATACCTTCCTTTGCTTATCTGTACTATCAGATGCATGAATGAATGCTATGTGCAAAAATATCAAAACTTGTGTGGAGTTGTAATACTGTGACTGCACCTCATGTTGTGGTTGTAGAGTGTAGTACTCTGCAAAGTCAACCATCGATACTGTGCTTCCAACTGGAAAGGTGTCCTTGCATATCTTGAATTGCATGTCCGACCATCAGGCTCTATGGGTATGCATTGCATACTCAGATAGTATATTGTCACAAAATGTGGTCATAAATTGGTACAGTAGAATCTTCTCAATAACCAACTCACACCTTTTTTCTTGAGACCCATCTTTTGTAGCATATGCCATCGTTTTATACTTCCGGAACTCTACTAGTTTTTGTCCCACCTCATCTATGATTTCCATATGTTGACATACTGGCATACATTGGAAGCCAAGACAACACTCGCATGAACCATCCAAGCATGTTGTCCTATAGAATATCTGGCCATCCTCTATTTCACATAATTTTTTTGATAAGAACTCTCTTGAAGATTTTGGTGGGGCTTGTATGCCACAATCCTACAAAACATCGTTAGTATGCAAATCTAAACATATAGAACGATAAACATCATAATGGTTAGAAAATTCAATATGTAGTATACAACAAAAAGTAGTGCATGTGTGATTTATATTGACATAAAAAGTTTTAAGCATCTCAAAAAATCTTTGAAAAATACTAATTTGAGGATAATTATTTTCAATTTTTTGAAAAACTTGGGTTTGAGTCATATCCAAAAAATGCTTTGGATGTGGCTCACGATTCCGACTACCGATTCTCCTTCTTAGCACATCCCTTTGATTCGGGGATGGCCTTGTGTTATTCTTCCAATACTCTTCAATTAGTGTTCTCAAGGCTTTGACAACTTCTTTGTCTTTTCATGAAAGTCTCCCTAAGAATGCCCATAATTCATTTGTATCATTTCCCTCAATTATTTGCCGCCTTTGAATGACTCTTGCTAAAATTTTTCTTCTAATTCTCATTTTTTCACTAGTCTTTTTAATTAGGCAAGCTCTCTTTGTTTGAAAACTTACCAGAGTCAATGTAATGACATGTCGGGTGACATTACTATCATTTGAGTGTGAGGTCTTACCCACACTCTCATAAGCATCCATTAGATTCTTCACAATAGTGTCTTCACTCGATGCATTTGATGTTCTCAACCCAAGAGTCTTCATGATGTTCCTATACTTTTCACCCCGCATCATTTCAACAAATAGTTGACATCTTACAGTATCGTTTAGCCTTTCAAAGAATCATTCCCAAATTTTATCAACATATCTTCTACAAGTGCATGTTGAAATCTTACCTTCCATGTGCTGCAAAATCTCATCATCAATATTAATCAAATACTTTGGCTTTCTACACAAAATTCTAGGTGGTGTTCTCCTAGGTACATACATATCAACATTAGGAATTTCATCAATATTTAATTGAGGTGGGCTAGATTGCGTACCTTCGATCGAGGGTGGAGAAGAAGACATACCTTGAGGTTAAAATGGGGATGATGGCATACCTTCTTCATCAATTCTGAGTGATGATGTACTCTCAACTTGAGATGTGTTGGATGGTGTCCAACAATATTCACTTGCGGTACATGGTGTCCCTCCATATTCACTTGTAGTAGATGGTTTCCATCCATATTCACTTGTGCTAGATGGTATCACTCCATATTCTCTTGTGCTTAATGGTGTCCCTTCATATTCACTTGTCATTGAGGGTGTGCCTCCAACAACGGTATCTGAATCTATCTTACAACGATGCTCTCACATTCGTGCCTGTTGTGCTACCATTTTCCATTCTCTTTTTGATGGTTGAGGTTCCTCTACAATCGGATTTTTTTCATCAATCATTTCCAATTTCCTCTTTTCATGATATGCTGCCACCTGAACTCTCTCATTTTCTTTGAAGGTTTTGTTCTCTTCATTTGTTAGTTTCCTCTTTGTCTTTTTCTTTGGCATGGTGGATAATTTTATCTATACCGTGGTAATGAGATGAATATTAGTTCCTAAAAAATGTATCCATTCAAGTTAATTGAAAAATATATGTCATTGAAGGATTCATTTAAATAATACTTACAATCATCATGTACAAAATTTAGCCTACCATAGACAAATGTGTCCAAACTATGGAAGATTAGACAAAGTTTTGATATGCTTTCAAAGGTGGTTGTTTGTTAGTTATAGGAATTGGGGCGAGTTGGTTGTCATTGCAAATTTTTTAAACAACCTCCATTAGCTTGAAGGGAGGAGTATTGTTCATTTTGAAATCCATTTTTATGATAAAAAAATGTTGTTTTCCAGATATTCACTGGGTTTTTTGCACATTCCTGCACTTGTATGGATCTGTATAGCCTCCCCTTGATATGAAACTAATAGAATATTGTAGGAAAATGTCTTAACTCTCTAATGCATTAGTTCTCAGGGCTTAACAATACGTTTGAAGGGAGCAATCGACAATTTTCCAAAATTGCTCATTTCAAGCCAATCAAGGGTTTGAGTAGGATTTAATTATGAAATGACCATCCCACCTACTATTATGACTTGTTTCTCGGTGGGATGGCATGTAAATTGTTAGAGTAGGGTATTTTATTGTTTAACATGCCTTGGAATGAAACTAATTAAAATAGGATGGGGTTCTTAGGCTGAAACAAGCACTTTTCCATGAGAATTTGAGGAACCAAGGAGTGACTTTGAATAAGTGTTGAAGGAGTGGTCTATGTAATGAACTTTTGACCTTATGTAGGGTGTTTTGAAGATTTTTTATTCTTTGGAATGGTCTGGGAAGGCCCGGGGATAGGATTTTCTATAAACTCTCCCTCTTTGCATTGAAAAATGGGGGTTTTTGTATTGGAAGCTTAGTTGAGTGGGTAAGGTCCTAAGACCTAGAAAATATCTTGTTTTGAGACCTAATTAAATAATTTTTTTGGTTTTGGAAGTCTGGTGTGAGGATCTAAGGGTAGTTCCTTTGTAAAACTGGCATACTTGGAGGGCTAAAATAGTGAAAAGGTCAGTTTTCTTAAAGTTGTCCCGAAGGAGTCATGTGATGGGTTAAGGTATTTCTTGAAACTCTGAAATGGGTGCTAGAATCATTCTTTTATTTTCCTAGTGTTTTGGAGTTAAGGGCCCAAAACTGGTTTTGCACTACTACTAGATTCCAAGGGTGAAAAGTGGGAAATCATGTTTATGTTTGTTATCCAACTTGGAGGAGTGTTGGGATTGGTCCATTAGGCCTTTTTAATCTTGTTAGATGCCTCTTGAAGGAAAGTTGACATATTGAATGGTTTTGGGTCCTCTAACTTTGCATCAAAAATGAGTATCACAGTCTGAAGTGTGTGCATGGTTTGGGAGATACATGTGATAGTTTGTAGATGCTTGGCTACTAGTAATGTGGATAGTGAACAAAGGAACTAAGTTTGTGTGTAAGGGAAGAATTCTGAAAGGTTTCATTTTTGTTGCACTAACTCAAACAAAGATTTCCTAAGAAAATAATTGTTTGGTTGTTCCTTAAGAATTATAGTTTTTGTTTGTAACAATGGTGCCATTATGGAAGATTTAAGACAAGTTGTGAATGACATAATCATTTGTTGATGTTTTGAGGAATCTAGTTGATTGTAATTAGTTCTTTTCAATATTTTCAAGGTTTTTTGAAGGCCCTTAAGGAATTGGGAACTCTTAATGCTAATTTGAGTATATGAATCAAATGTGTTGTGAAGGGAAATATAGTTTCAATAACAACATATGGTTATAAATTATAATGACAAAAATAAATGAAAGCAAGCCATAATAGAATGAAAGAAAATGTGTAAAGACTTCACATACCTACAAAACCAGACTTTCAAATGGACGAGTTAAACCCAATTATGTAGCCTTAGCTAAGAGCTTCTTCTTTCTTCCAACTCCACAACAATTTGACCTTTTCAAAATCTTGTTCCCCCCGTTTCCCTCCAAACTTCAATTGTATATCAGTTTTCAATGGAATTCAAACTTCAATTGATACTATATGTCTTTCAATGTGGAAAATCTGCTATTTCATGCAAAGTTGGTAGAAAGATCATGGAAAAGGTGATAGAATGTGAAAAACATGCTTCCACACTTCACAACATCATCAAAAAGCAGCTTTTTTTCAGAGCACACACAAAACTAGGGGAATATACAGATTGTGGGCCTTGAAATCATGCGTATATTGAATTTTTACCATTTTTAGTGGAGTAAAACATATGCTCGCGTTGTGTGAAATATGGTTTTATTAATATATTTAGCTTCTCCCTATTTGTCTATACTCTCTATCCTAATTCTATATTTTTTCCCTACACCCTTATAGTAGAAGAGATAGAGGTGAGTGTGTGTGTGTGAGGGAGAGAGGGAGGGAGAGGGAGAGGGGGAGAAAGAGAGAGTGGGAGAGAAATAGGGAGAGGGTGAGGGAGAGGGATGTTAGGTTTTCAATGGTAGATATCTAAAAGCTAAATGCAGATTTTATCAAATAAACCAGAAGTAAAACACACAGAAAAATAACACAGAGAATTTAACGTGGTTCACCCAATGTGGGCTACATCCACCAAACCGCAGCCATCCAATGATTTCATTAACCAGTGTAAAACCCTATTACAATATCGCGAATAATCGCTTGTTTCTTATAATACTGTAACTCTATCCTAAACCCTTTATAAATTAGGGTTATACAAAATCGGGGATTTTTCCCTTTTTTGTGATTTTTTTTTTCAGTAATTTCGCGAAAAAGTAGGCCAAAAATTTTTCTCGGGGGCCCCCCCCGCCCCCCGGCGAGGATACATGAAGAGTGTACAGTATAGAATGATCAGTCGCCACATACCAACAATCTCCCACTTGGAGACTGATCAGGCTCCACACCTAAACAATCTCCCACTTGGAGACTGAACCTGGACGACACCGCTGCACTTACAGCCCCCACTGGAAATAAGCACCTTGGACCCTGCTGCTTTCTTATACTTTAATTCAACCTTGAAGGCCAACCGAAGCTGAAGAGGAGCTCAGCTTCTCCCTTATCACCGCCTTAGTAAACATATCCACTGGATTTACATATGTATGTATCTTTGCCAACTTTACCTATCCATCCTCCATCACTGACCGAATGAAATGATACCTCAACTGTATGTGTTTGGTTTTAGAGTGCAAAGCAGAATTCTTTGCAAGATGTATAGCACTCTGGCTGTCTGTAAACAAGTAATTTTCAGCCTGTTGTTTTCCCAACTCTTCCATGAAAAGTTGCATCCATATCATCTCTTTTGCTGCCTCTGTTGCAGCCACATACTCTGCCTCTGTGGTGGATAAAGCAACCACCTTTTGCAATCGAGATATCCAACTTACTGCGATCCCACCAACGATAAATACATAACCTGTGGTACTCCGCCTGGTATCAATATCCCCTACCGGATCTGAGTCAACATAGCCTTTTAAATCTATATTAGATCCCTCAAAACATAAATGTTTATCTAGTGTACCTCTCAAATACCTGAGAATCCATTTCACTGCATTCCAATGCTCAATTCCTGGATCACTCATATACCGGCTAACAACTCCTACATCATGTGCAATATCTGGTCTCGTGCATACCATGGCATACATTAAACTACCAACAGCTGAAGCATATGGTACTTTGGACATTTTTTCTTCCTCCTCTTGTGTCTTTGGACACATATCCTTAGTCAATTTTACATGACTGGGCAAAGGTGTGCTGACAGCTTTTGCATTCTCCATATGAAATCTCTGCAACACCTTTTTAACATAATCAACCTGAGATAAAAACAATTTCCTGTTTTTCCTATCTCTTGTAATCTTCATACCAAGGATTTGTTTTGCTGCCCCCAAATCCTTCATAGCAAATGAATTTGCTAACTGTTGTTTTAACTCCTTTATGTGATCCATGTTAGACCCCGCTACAAGCATATCATCAACATATAAACATAAAATAATGTAGCTATCTTCACCTAGCATCTTAAAATAAACACAATGGTCTGAATTACACCTATTGTAACCTTGCTCAGCCATAAAACTATCAAATTTAAGATACCATTGTCGAGGTGCTTGCTTCAAGCCATATAAGCTTTTCTTCAATCTGCACACCAGTTTCTCCTTACCTTTGACCTCAAATCCTTGTGGTTGTTCCATATAAATTTCCTCTTCCAAATCACCATGGAGAAAGGCAGTTTTAACATCAAGCTGTTCTAAATGCAAATCTTCAACAGCCACAATACTTAACACAGTATGAATAGAGGTCATTTTAACAACTGGAGAAAATATTTCATCAAAATCAATACCTTGTTTCTGTGCAAATCCCTTTACAACTAATCTGGATTTAAATCTTTTCTTACCTCCATCCTCCTCTTTCATCCTATAAACCCATTTGTTTGCTAAAGCCTTTTTACCTGCAGGCAACTTGCATAATTCCCAAGTTTGATTTTTCAGCAAGGAGTCCATTTCTTCTTCCATTCCATGCTCCCACTGAACCTTGGTATCCACCTGCATAGCTTCATGATAACATTCTGGTTCACCAGCATCAGTTAATAGAATAGAGTACAAAGAGGGAGAAAATCTTTCTGGAGGTCTACTTAACCTTGAAGATCGCCTAACATTAACTGGAGTTTGTGGTATTTCTTGTTGTTGCTGTTGCGGAGCATGAGGAACCACTGGAACATTGGTGTTTGTAATATCATCCAGCACTGCATAATCCTGTTCTTTCTTCTCATGCTGCTGCAATAGATCTTTGTACAACATTTTCTCATTGAATATGACATCCCTGCTTCTCACAATTTTCTTATTTTCAAAATCCCAAAGCCTATAACCAAATTCATCTATGCCATATCCAACAAATATACATTTCTTTGATTTTGCATCAAGCTTGGTTCTATTTTCAGAATCTACATGTGCAAATGCTTCACAACCGAAGGTTTTCAGAAAAGAATAACTCACCTTCTTACCTTTCCATGCTTCCTCTGGAATACCACAACCCAAAGGATTAGATGGACCTCTATTAATTAAATAAACAACAGTGTTTACAGCCTTTGCCCACATGTTTAAAGGCAACCCAGCATGCAATCTCATAGTCCGTGCACACTCCATTATTGTTCTATTCATGCGCTCAGCCACTCCATTTTCCTGTGGAGTCCTTGGAACCGTTTTCTGCCTACGAATACCATTAGAGGAACAATAATCTTCAAACTCTTTGCTGCAATACTCACCACCATTATCAGATCTGAGACATTTCAACTTTTTACCTATCTCATTCTCAACCAAGCTTCTCCATTTTTTAAAAGTTTCAAATACATCAGATTTCTGCCTAATGAAATAAATCCATACCTTCCTAGTTGCATCATCGATGAATGTGACATAATAATGAGAGCCACCGAGAGAAGATACCTGAGCTGGTCCCCATACATCCGTATGCACAAGCTCCAATTTCTCATCTTTCTTTTGTTTCCCATCCTTGAGAAAACTAACTCTCTTTTGTTTGCCATACACACAACTTTCACAGAAATCCATGTTAACACATTTTAGACCTGGTAAAGCATTCTTTGAATGAAGTACTTTCATACCTTTTGCACTCATGTGACCAAGTCTGTTATGCCATAGTATTGATTCAGAATTTGTAGCAACTATCTGATTTTCTTCCTGCTGAACTGCAGCAACTGTTCCTGAACATTGATTTTTATCTGCAATAGCTAAAGTAGAAGGAATAGTATGACCTGTACAAAGATATAAGGTGCCTACTTTCGCACCTTTTGCTACTACTAAGGCACCTTTTATAACCTTCCAATTTTTATCACTAAATGTAACAACACAACCTTCATCATCTAGTTGCCCTGCAGAAATTAATTTTTTTTTTAGCTTTGGAACGTGCCTTACCTCATGTAGTAGCCAATGATTCCCATTCTGCAACTTGATCTTGATTCTTCCCTTTCCAACAATCTTACAAGGTTCATTATCTCCCAAATAAACTAGCCCAAAATCCCCTTGGACATAATCAAGAAAATAATTTCTATGGGGCGTAGCATGAAATGAAGCCCCTGAATCTAACACCCAAGAATCATCAGCATTATCAAGAGAAAGAATCAAAGCATCCTCATCAGATTTATTACTTACCACATTTGCCTCTTTATTTCCTTCCTGTTTGTCTCCTTCTTTATTTTTTCGAGACCAAAAATATTTCTTTACATGCCCTGACTTACCACAGTACCAACAATCCCTCTTGTCTCTAGATTGGGACCTTCTGTCCCTTGATTTTCCTCGTGACTTCCCACGACTCCCAAAATTGTTTCGTCTCTCATTTTTTCTGCCCCTGCTTTCTGCATTCAAAACACTGCCTGATGTGGATGTTCCACCTGAGCTTTTCCTACGAATTTCCTCGCTCAAAATAACACCAACAACATCATCAAATTTCAATGTATTTGAACCAGAAATAGAATTGCTAACCGCCATTACCAAGCTATTCCAGCTTTCAGGCAAAGAACACAAAATCAAAAGAGCCCTAACTTCTTCATCAAAGTTAACTTTTACATAAGTTAATTGACTGGTAATCGTATTAAATTCATTCAAATGATCAGTAACTGATCCAGCTTCTACCATTTTCATATTAAATAAGCGCTTCATAAGAAATACCTTATTCGAAGCGGAAGGCTTTTCATATAACTTTGCTAGGGTTTCCATCAACTCTAGAGTTGTCTTTGCTATTGTGATATTGAACACCACCGATTGTGCCAGGCATAAGCGAATACTACCAAGTGCCTTTCTGTCAAAAATATCCCAGTCCTCATTCGACATTGCTGTAGGTTTCTTGGTTTTCCCTTCCAATGGCTGCCATAAATCCTTCTAATAGAGATAGTTTTCCATTTGCATCTTCCATAAATGATAGTTCTACCCATTGAAATTATCAACCTTCATCTTACCCTCGTCTGCCATTGCTCCCACTTAACCGTGAGACTCCCACTCAGCCGTGAGACTTTCCTGCAAACAATAATTGAAAACAACTCGCTCTGATACCACTTGTTAGGTTTTCAATGGCAGATATCTAAAAGCTAAATGCAGATTTTATCAAATAAACCAGAAGTAAAACACACAGAAAAATAACACAGAGAATTTAACGTGGTTCACCCAATGTGGGCTACATCCACCAAACCGCAGCCATCCAATGATTTCATTAACCAGTGTAAAACCCTATTACAATATCGCGAATAATCGCTTGTTTCTTATAATACTGTAACTCTATCCTAAACCCTTTATAAATTAGGGTTATACAAAATCGGGGATTTTTCCCTTTTTGTGATTTTTCCCTTTTTCAGTAATTTCACGAAAAAGCGAGGATACATGAAGAGTGTACAGTATAGAATGATTAGTCGCCACATACCAACAAGGGAGTGGGAGGGAAAGAGGGAGAGAGGGAGGGAGAGGGAGAGGGGGAGAAAGAGAAAGAGAGGGAGGGAGAGAGTGGGAGAATGGGAGAAGGGGAGAGTGGGATAAAGAGAGTGTGGGAGAGAGTGGGAGATAGAGAGAGAGGGGGAGAGGGGGAGAGGGGGAGAGGGGAAGAAAGAGAGGGATGGACAGAGTGGGAGATTAGGAGAAGGGGAGATTGGGAGAAAGAGAGTGTGGGAGAGAGAGGGAGAGAGTGGGAGATAGAGAGCGAGGGAGAGATGGGGAGAGTGGGAGAAAGAGAGGGTGGGAGAGAGTGGGAGAGTGGGACCCTCTTAATCCTTGAACCCTCAACCCTTAAACCCTAATTCCTCCACCCCTATACAATCTTAATCCATCAACCCTCAACTCTAAACCCTCAACCCTCAACCCTCAACCCTCAACCCTTCAACCCTAATCCCTTCAACCCTATA
>CM021104.1:367590438-367643940 GCA_007115665.2 Sequoiadendron giganteum
AATACTTGACATAATAAAGAGTAGAGAAAAACTAGATGGTTTGTTGGATTAATTTGTAATTATGCATATTGATTTTGTAAAGTCATGTTATTGATATTAATATATTGCAGTTGATAGTTAGACCTTTCATTTCTATATTTCAAGTTTACATATGTTTTGGTTCCAAGTTTACATATGTTTTTTTTTTCTTGTTGCTGCATTTTTACACATATACATTGAATATTGTGAAGATTATATACATATTTATAGTTTCACCATTTGACCATCTTGAGACCTCAATTTGAAAACTTGACCTTTGCAGCCCTAGATCAGACTTGGGAGACCATATCCATCATATCCATCCAAAATATATCATCTTTCCCTCATCTTAGCATTTTCATCCATTATCATAATCTAGTCATCACAACCATCATCCTTAGACCTTGGTCCTTTTGGTCATTAGCCTACCCTTATCATCTTATCATTGTCATCATCATTACTTTCATCATTGATCCTCCTTATCTTCCTATCCAATCTCTATCCTATCATATCATATTCAATGTTTATCATCTTTTATCCTATCTCATCACCCAAGCATAAGCCTAAGCAAGCATATTCAAGCCTTGTCTAAGAGATTATGCAAGCTTAGGTAAGAAAAAAATCCTCTATCCAAGCCTTACTCAAGTGATTATCCAAGATTCAGTGACAAACTCCAAGCCTTGCCTAGATTGTATTGGTCTTGTATCTCCCTTTTCATCATTATCCCCTTCTCATCATTATCCCATTTTCCATATATTTTATCATTATCCCCTTTCCATCCATTCTATCTTAATCACACTTACATATCAAAATCAATGATCTAGTTTAACTTGAAACAATATTGGTCTTGTATCTCCCTTTTCATCATTATCCCCTTTTCCATCCATTTTATCATTATCCCCTTTCCATCCATTCTATCTCAATCACACTTACATATAAAAATCCCCTCACACACCTAAAACATTTCATCACATATCCCACAACCCCAATATTATATCCCTTCTCCTCATATCTCAACACCTCCAATATTCTAATCCCATTTCTCCCTCTTATCAATACCAACACATATCATCCTCACAACCTCCCATATCCAAATATCAATAACCACCCTTCATAACTGGGAAATGGGAAAATGACAATGTATAACTGGAGCAACAAGTAGTAGAATGCATGAAATGAAAAAACTAATTTTCTCTTGAGAAGTTGAGGAAGGTGTATGCAGTATGTGTAATGGGAAAATGATAATGCAAAACAACTAAAGACTAAAATTAACCACTTAGAAAATGAATTAAAAGATAAGAATAATATTTTATCATCAATGAAAAGGAGGTTAGTCTGCTCTAAAAACACTTGAAAAAGCAACAGACCAAAATGAATGAGATAGATAAATGTATTCAATGAAGAGATTTTTTTTGCTCTCTAGAAGTTGAGGAAGGTGCATGTGTATATTCTTCTTTTCTCATCGTGTAACCAAACCAACAGTTATAACACATCCAAATGGGTAGGTTTATGCTAGGCAAGGTCCTATTTTGCACCCAAACATGTTGGAACAGTCTGAGCTACATTGTATTGGCGAAGTCTCTTAAGAGACCAAAGTTAAAAAATGCATCAATCTTTGATGAGATATTATTCAAAAACCATGTCACTTAGAAACATTCCTTCTAAGGCTATAGGATCATGTAGGGCCCCTCTATAATAACCTCTCTCATTTTTTGATTTATCTAAGGTGTTTGTCTGTGGTGTCGAGTTTTCAATTGATGGAAAAAGTGTAAGATGCATGCAGTGTAAAGTTTCAAGGTGGTGTAACTTTTTTCTGTTTATAATGTGACCAAAACGACTGTTCAAACATATTTGGATAGGTGGGTTTATGCTAGGAAAGGTCATGTTTTGCACCCAAACACACCAAAATAGTTTGAGCTACATTGTATCGACGAAGTCTCTTAAGAAACCAAACTACAAAAATGAAACAATCTTTGATGAGATATTACTTAAAAATTGTGTCACTTAAAACATTTTTTCTAAGGGTACAAGATCACGTAGGACCCCTCTACAATAGCTTCTCTTGGTTTTCGATATCTCTAAGGCATTTTCCCATGGTGTCGAGTTTTCAATTGATGAAAAAAGCATCAGATACATGCAGTGTAAAGTTGCAAGGTGGTGTAGCTTTTGTTCTATTCATCCTACAACCAAACTGATAGTTCCAACACATCTGGATGGGTGGGTCTATGCTAGGAAAGGTCCTATTTCACACCCAAAAATGACAAAACAGTCTGAGCTACATCGTACCAGTTAAGTCTCTTAAGAGACCAAAGTGCAAAAGGGCAACAAACTTTGACGAGCTATTACTTGTTGGGAAATTGTGTCTCAACCTTACAATTATATAATGATTATTTTTTATAAGATATATATATATTTCCTAGTTACATCGATAGGTGTAATATACAATGGCATAAGGGGGGAGAGTGGGATGCATGTAAACAATTTTTCGTTACTTTTTCAGGAAACTTCTAAAATGGCTAACATACATTAGATAAATGATACATTGTAAATATAGATCGTTAATTATTAGGTTTTAGATCTAATGGTGGATATTTTGTTGGCATATCTTACCCTAGAATGTAACTCTATTTTATGAAGGTGTTGTATAACGGCTGCGATAGAGAGAGACGATGATGTATTCTGAGAGTCTAATAGAAATCATGTTGTCTCTTGATCTTTGAGTGGTGATACTCCTGTGAGAAGCTTTCTATGCAAGTATATTGTAATCTTTTTGATTTACTAAATAATATATTAGGTAGCTTTTGGAGTGTGGGGTTTTTCTCTCGAAAGGGTTTTACCCACATAAATCACTATGTTGTGGTATGCATGATATTTATGTTTATTTTTGTTTAAGTTTTTGTAACTGGTAAATATTTGTAAATTTTTTGCATTATTCTCCTCTCAAGATTATTGTAGGAAGTTGTTTTGCTACCTTACCTTCCTTACAAGTGGTATCAGAGCCTGATCACCTTTGGTTTCAGTTGTGGGTTGTTGGATTTTTTGAACTAATCCATATTTGAGTGGGACCTTGTGAAAAAGATACTTTGTGATCTTGTTGCAAAAAAATTTAGATGGCAAGTTCATCAGGGAGAATAAAGGTGGATAAATTTTCTAGAAATAATTTTGAAATGTGGAAGCTGAAGATGGAAGATCTATGGGATGTTGATGAGAATGTTTCAAGACCTACAGATCCTTCTCAAGTTTCTCAATATGATGTTATGGACCATAAAGCCAAGGGTCTAATTATATTGTGCTTGGCAGACTTTGTTTTAATTAATGTCCATGAAGAGACCTCTACACATAAACTATGGAAGAAGATCGGTGAGATGTATTAGGCTAAATCTTTAGTGAATAAGATTTTCTTGAGGAAGAAATTGTATTCCTCGAGAATGGAAGAGGGTGGATGAATCACAGACCACCTGGAAACATTCAATATGTTGGTGGCTCAGTTGGTATTAGTTGGTGTCAAAATGGATGAGGAAGAAAAATTCTAGATCCTCCTTTGTTCGTTGCCTAATTCGTGGGATTCTCTTGTTATGGCTATTGAGAGTACTTCTATAATTTTGAAGATTGAAGATGTGGTGGGTTCTTTGCTTTCTAAAGAAATGAGGAGGAATGTATCCATGACTACTAAGGAGGCCCTAAATGTTCATGGAAGACATAAGGAAAAATAAAAGAAGAATGAGAAGCATGACAAATACAAGTCTAGGGGGAGATCTAAATCTTATGGAAAGTCCAAAGTTATTTGTTGGAACTGTGGTAAGCCCAGACATGTTCATAAGGAATTCAAAGAAGAAAAGAAGAAGAAAAAGAAGAATTTTAATTTTGATTCTGAGTTTGAGAAGGAAGATGGCATTGCATTCATTGCAGCTTTGGCAACTCGTGTAGGTAATGATGCATGGTTAATTGAATCAGGTGCATCTTTTCATATGACCTTTAATAGATATTGGTTTTCTAAATATGAATAATTTGATGGAGGTAAGGTGTACTTGGGTGATGATTCTCATTTAGAAATTGTTGGTCGTGGTAAAGTTATAATTAGGTTTTCTAATGGTAGAATAAAAAGGATTAATGGTGTGTTGCATATCCCTAGATTAGCACAAAATATGTTATCTGTAAGAAAACTAATAGATGCAAGTGTGAGAATAGTATTTTTGATGTAGGATGCAAGATGGTGAGAGGTGCTATGGTGATTGCTAGAGGTGTCAGATATGGGACATTGTATAAGCTTGATGCATGCACAATTGAGTGCAATAGTACTTATGTGAAAAGCAAGTTTGTGGAAGAGGTGAGGGTTTCACCTTTAGAAGATGGTCATGGATTTTGGGTACCCAAGGGTGCTCTTTCTTCTGAAACAAAGTTACCAACAGAGAAAAATATGTTATGACACCAAAGAATTGGCCTCGTTGGAGAAAAGGGTTTATGTGTTGAAATGCACAAGACAATTGAGAGGGGGGGTGAATCAGTTTTCACCAATCTCATTCACAAATCTCAAACAATTATTAACTCCACATCCACTTTAATTTGTTATTAAGTGTGAGCATGAAGTGAAAACAAAAGAAAGTAATATCAACACAAGAAACACCAGATTTACGTGGAAAACCCAATAAGGGAAAAACCACGGTGAGGATTAACTCACAATATAATAGTAATTGCAAAACTGGATACAAGAGGCTCATTGCCCAAGATGGGACTCACTATCCAGATAGGACTTACTATCTAGATAGGAGGCTCACTACCTACAGATACAAAAACATGTAAAGAAGAATGTTACACAAAGAACATTATCTCAATGCAACATAAAATCCACCACAACAACTTCCACACATTCATAACCTTGATCAAAGAATTGCAGACACCATCAACTCACTGCTTTCAGGAGTCTAACACATTGAATTTCTTGCTACCTCAAATCACTTTGGCATAATATTTCACTTCTATCTCACCTGTCACTTGTGGCTTCCAATCCTTAACATCTTGTCTTATATTTATACAATCTTCAACCTTAGAAACTTTATCCAAGGTGGGCTACACACACTTCATATTACAAATTCAAATTAGGTCAGTGAATCAACATTCCCATGGTGGATAAGAATGAGAGTGGACCAAATTAATACTTAACCAGGACCCAAAACAACATCTTGGATCAAACACACGCTTCCTTAATTGATACTTCTCCTTTGTATGACGTGTAAACACTAGGTTGACCAAACCTAATGAAAACACCAATGAGAATTGAAGTACGTGCATTCACAACAAGATAATAACATGTGGATCACATAACATGCTTCACCATACACTAGAACACCTCTTAGATTCCTTCATATTCATCTGTAGCAACTACAACAATCTTCATACAAATAACACTTTCCATCAATCCACTCAGACTGTACAGACACACATAATAACTCTGGAACTAGTCTTTTGGAGCACCAAACTATGAACACATTTTATAGATCATGGATAACACCATTACTAGCCTCCTTCCAGATCTACAAGATCTAAGATAAAACATCAGAGGACTGTGGAGCAGAAACATTTCTTCCAATCCACAGATAAACAACTCTACCAGACTGGTTCACAAACCGGTAAACACAAGTTTTCACTCTTCATCAACCCAAAAGCTATAATCCAGGATATATCACCCAAGGATGCCCATAAACACCACTACATATATGCACAAGCACAAGATCAACACAAAAGAAATGCAAAGCACATTATCGGAGCACGAGAACACACACAATTCTATCTTCACTATTTATTAATTTTCTCAAAAGCACTTGATAACTCATCATATCAGCACACTTACAACACCATAAAGATAGCTCTATGTACTCACAACATCTCTATAGTATCTCAAGCATACATGTACCACCTACAATCACTTGATTCCTTTCACTGCAACAACGTGTACTATGTTGACATCAATGATAACATTAAAATGACAACACCACCATACTCATTCATACTTGCAACAATCTCCCCCTTTGTCATTGATGGCAACACATGATGTGAAAAATCATCAAAGACAGCATACACACTCTCCTACTTCTTCTTTTTTCTAGATTAGATACCCTACACAACTTTCCTGCACTCACTTATCCTTGCAAGATTCTCTCTCCCTTTCAACTTTTTGAGATATAGATAGGATTTTTCACATGATTCTCTCTCCCCCTTTGATATCAAAGGCAAAGAATTTTTTTTACATGATTCTTCAGCCATAAAGTTTTGATCACTCCCCCTTAGGAGTGCACCCATTACAACACACATATCATACAACAACAATGATACACTCTACTCCCCCTGAGGAGTAGACCCCAAACATCAGTCTAGATAGATGATGAATCTGTAGATCCATTGGACTGATGCACCTCTATGTGCACTTAGTTCAAAGAAGGAGGGGCAGTAACCCCCAACTTCTCCCTGAGATACTCAAAAGTATCCTTAGGAAGAGCCTTAGTAAATATATCTACAATATGATCCTTTGTAGGCACATATTCAAGCCTGACTTCATTCTCCAACACCTTCTCCCTTAAGAAATGATATCTAATAGATATATGCTTTGTCCTTGAATGCATTACCGAATTTTTTGAAATATTTATTGCACTTTTATTATCACAGAAGATAGGGATAGGCTCATCACACATCACACCTATATCCTTCAATGTTTGCTTCGTTCATAATACCTGTGTACAATAAGATGCTTCTACAATATACTCAGCGTCTACAATAGATAAAGAAATTGAATCATGTTTCTTGCTTAGCCATGAAACCAACATGTATCCAAGAAAGATTGCACCACCACTTGTACTCTTTCGGTCATCTACCAACCAACCCAATCTGCATCAATCTAAGCACTCAAAGTGAAATCAATATCCTTAAGATACCACATGCCATAATTCAGAGTGCCTTTTAAATATTTGAATATCCTCTTCACATCATAACATGTGTTTCTTTAGGTTTTTCTTGAAATATGGCAACCAAACATACTGCATGCATGATATCCGATCTAGTAGCAATAAGATATAATAGTCCACCAATCATAGATTTGTACATGCTCTGATCAACTTTAGGAGAATCATCATCCTTACTCAGTTTGCATCCATTCATCATAGGGGTATAGACCAGTTTGGAATCATCCATTCCAAACTTCTTCAATAATTCTTCAACATACTTTGATTGTGAAATGAATATGCCCTTATCAATTTGATTCACTTGAAGTCCAAGAAATAATTTCAACTCACCAATCATAGACATCTCAAACTCCTTTTGCATCTCCTCTGCAAATTTCTTGCATATACCCTCATTTCCTCCGAAGATAATATCATCAACATACACAACCACTATCAAAATTATGTTTCCTTCAACTTTGAAATAGAGATTACAGTCTATTGAGCCTTTGTTGAACCTTTGTTGTGTTAGATATTTGTCCAACCTTGCATACCATGCTCTGGGAGCCTGTTTAAGTCCATATAGTGCCTTTTTCAACTTAAAAACCATGTCTAGTTTATTTGATAACTGAAATCCCCCCAGTTGTTCCATGTACACCTCTTCTTCCAATTCTCCATTCAGGATTGTAGACTTAACATCCATCTAGTATACCTCGAAATCTTTGTGAGCAGAAAATGCCAAGAACATCTGAATGGCCTCCATTCTTGTCACCAGAGCAAATGTCTCCTCAAAGTCTATTCCTTCAACCTATGAATAACCTTTGCACACAATCCTTGATTTTTTTCTTACTACTTCACTATCTTCATTCAGCTTATTCCTGAATACCCATTTTGTACCAATTACATTCTTGTTTACTAGTCTAGGAACCAATTCCCATGTCTTATTTTTCTCTATCTGTTGTAAATCTTCTTTCATGGCTCTAACCCAATTTTCATCTTTGCATGCTTCACACAGTATTTTAGGTTATATATTGGAAAGTAGACACAAATTTACCTTAGCTGCTAGCACTTTGCTTCTTGTTGTTACACCTTTGCCTTTGTCTCCAATTATCTGTTCTTTCAAATGATTTTTTTGTACATATTTTGGAGTCTTAGGAGTAGGTTATGGAGCTTCTTCTTCTTCAATATGTTCTTATTCTCTTCTTGTACTTGTCCAAAGATAGGTTCATCCAATTCAACTTCACTTATTTCAACTGGTTTGTGCATATCTATATCAACTTTTACATTTGCACTTTCAACTAGTTTTCTCAATCTTTTATTGAAGCATCTATAAGCTTTGCTATTAGTTGAATATCCAAGGAAAATACCCTCATAAAATCTTGCATCAAACTTTCCAAGGTTCTCATAATCTCTTTTAATATAGCATTTGCTTCCAAACACCTTAAAGTACTTCACAATAGGAATCTTGTCAGTCCATAGTTCATAAGGAGTCTTTGTGTTGTTACCTCATATCTGAACTCTGTTAAGAATATAAGCAGTAGTGTGGATTGCCTCTCTCAATTATACATTAGGTACATTTTCCTCTTTCATCATAATCCTTGCAGCCTCTTGAATAGTATGGTTCTTCCTCTCTATAACTCCATTCTGCTGAGGAGTTCTAGGAGCAAAAAAATGTCTCTTTATACCATGCTCTTCACAAAATGTATTAAACTCGCTAGAAGTGAATTTTCCACCTCTGTCAAACCTTAAACATTTGATTCTTAGGTTCACTTCATTCTCTACCCTAGCCTTAAAAACTTTGAATCTATCTAGAGCTTAAAATTTCTCCCTAAGAAAAGTAACCCATGCCATTCTAGAATAATCATCAATCAAAAGAATAAAATACCTGTCACCATTAAGACTTCTTGTTCCTGTGGGACCACAGAGGTCTGTATGAATCAATTCCAGCATTTTGATGGTTGATTGTTCTTTTCCTTTAAAATTGCATCTTGTTTGTTTTCCCAATTGACAACTTCTACAAACAGTATTGGTGGGCTTTGTGATTTTAGGCAGATCCGTGACAACTTCTCTTGAACTAATCCTGATCAGATTGTCAAAATTTACATGTCCCATCCTCCAGTGTCATATCCAACTTTCATTAACTTGAGACACAAAACACTGACCATCAACACTCTTAAGCTGATAAATGTTTCCATATGTTCTTCTTCCTGTAGCTACCACAGATCTAGACCCTTTTCTAATCTCATAGGTATTATTCTGGAACACAAGTTTAAATCATTTGCTAAAAAATTATCCAACACTCAAAAGAGTATGCCTTAAGCCCTTAACATAATAGACATCATCAGTACTGTATTTTCCATCAAAACTAATTATTCCTTTTCCAAAAATCTTTGCACCAGATACATCTCCAAACATGACTAATCCTCCATCATATTTTTCAAGTTTAGTAAAATTACTTTTGTCTTTGGTCATATGATTTGAACAGTCGCTATCAATTACCCAATAATCTTTGTCTTGTCTAGCATGAAAGGCAGTAACTAGAGAACCTTCCATCTCATCCTTCTTATTTTCCAGACCACATTCCCTTGCACATCTTTCATGGTTAGTAGACACAAATTTGTTCTCCAGGGCTAGAAACAAGCATTCATCTTTATCATCCTCAAAATCAGATTCATCATCAAAATTCTAGAATCTTCTCTAACATTATACAATTTCTTAAACTTTTTGTCCCTTTTATCTTTATTATCTCTGTTCTTTTTGTGTATGGCTCTATTTGGACATCTTGAAGCATAGTAACCAATATTTCCTCAACTGAAACATTTAAAAGGTAACATACCTTTGTACTTACCGGTACCTTTCTTCAATTTCCTTGTAAAGTTTGCTTCCAACTCCTCTAAACCTTCACTATTTGGATCATCTTTTGTCTTAGTGACTTTGAAGGTTGTTTTTGTTTTCTCCTTTTCTTTTCCAAATTTCCTCATTTCAAATGCGGTCAAGGTGCCAAATAGTTGTTCTTTAGTGAATTTCTCTGGATCATACACTTCCTCAATAGTTGATACCTTGTCACTATAACTCTCTGGTAGGGTCATCAAAATCTTCTCTATTACATCTTCATCTGTCAGAGTACCACCTTGATTTTTGACTTCATTTGCTAAAATATCAACCCTCTGAAAGTAGCTTGCAATGTCTTCACCTTCTTCCATTTTCAAGTTCTCATATATGCACTTTGTTGTTAGCTTCTTTGATAATTTGACCTATCATTTCCTTCATATATATCTTTCAACTTTTCCCACACTTCATAAGCAGTGCCTAATGAAATAAATTTTGTCTGTTGAGTCTTAGATAAAGAACTATAGATTGCGTACCTTGATTTTTCATTTTCCTCATAGGCAGAAATCTCATCTACAGGAGAAGGACCACTTGTCAGCTCAACATATTTTGTCTGAACAAATTTCCAAGTCTTGAAGACAAGAGAGATTAGGTAACCTCTCATATCTACTTTCCAGTCACTATAGTTAGATCCATCAAACACATGGATTGACAATTTGTGCACCATCAGATCTACCTCAAGAGATCAAGATCTTCTCCGAGGAACCAAAGCTCTGATACCAATTATTGAAATGCACAAGACAACTAAGAGGGGGGTTGAATCATTTTTCACCAATCTCATTCACAAATCTCAAACAATTATTAACTCCACATCCACTTTAATCTATTATGAAGTATGAGCATGAAGTGCAAATAACAAAAAGTAATATCAACACAAGAAACACCAGATTTACATGGAAAACCCAATAAGGAAAAAACCATAGTGAGGATTAACTCACAATATAATAGTAATTGCAAAACTGGATACAAGAGGCTCACTGCCCAAGATAGGAGGCTCACTGACTATAGATATAGAAACATGTAGACAATAATGTTACACAGGATAACATTATCTCAATGCAACAAAAAATCCACCACAACTTCCACACATTCATAGCCTTGATCATATAATTGCAGACACCATCAACTCACTACTTTCAGGAGTCTAACACATTGAAGTTCTCGCTGCCTCAAATCACTTTTGTACAATCTTTCACTTCTATCTCGCCTGTCACTTGTGGCTTCCAATCCTTAACATCTTGTCTTATATTTATAACATCTTTAACCTTAGAAACTTTTTCCAAAGTCAGCTACACACACTTCATATTACAAATTCAAATTAGGTCTACGACTCAACATTCTCATGGTGGGTAAGAATGAGAGTGGACCAAATTAATACTTAACAAAGACCCAAAACAACATCTTGGATCAAACACATGCTTCCTTAATTGATACTTATCCTTCGTATAACATGTAAACACCAGGTCGGCCAAACCTAATGAAAACACCAATGAACATTGAAGTGCACGCATTTGCAACAAGATAATAACATGTGGATCACATAACATGCTTCACCATACACTGGAACGCCTCTTAGATGCCTTCAGATTCATCCGCAGCAACTATAAAAATCTTCATACAAAGAACACTTTCCATCAGTCCACTTAGATTGTACAGACACACATAGTAACTCTAGTGTAGGAATTGAGAAAATACAACACCACAAACCCCAAAGATCACCTGCATGCAAATAACCTGTTACAAAAGAAGAGATGGAGACAAACAAGCAAGGGTTCTCTGAAAACTGAAAATGTATATATCAAAGAGAATGAGAGAATGAATTGATATGAAATACAATGGGATCAATCCTTATAAAAAGGAGATCATGCAAACCCTAATAGGAAAAACCCTAATAGAAGCCCTAATAAGATAACATTTAATAATTAATATAATTATTAAATGTCACTTTATGCAAACTAACGTGAAATCTTAAGAAGGGAATAAAGGTAACTTAATCAACATAATTAAGTTAAGACCTTTACTCTAACACCCCCCCTTAAGATGAGCAACAGTGCAGCTACAAACAAATGCAAGAAAGCAAAGGTAACTACAATGCAAGAAGGCAAACATGGGTCCCGGCAACTAGGCCAGATCAGGTACCCAAATACAACCAAATCTCTGTAAAATGGAGAAATAGAGAAAACCTCATGGGAAAAAGCTCTACTCCAAAAAGAGAAGAAGAAAGCCAAGAAGAGACATCACTGAAGCAGAAGAAGTTGCAAACAACTGTCGAAAGATGACTGCTATGGTGCTGAAGAACCTCTGCTGAAGATAGGATGATCAGGAACAAGAAGACAACAATCTGCATAAGTGCCCATACGACACTACTCGAATCAGATGGAAAACAAAGGCAAACACCTGGAACGAAGATACAGATGGCACAAGAACCAATAGTCTGAAACACTGATCAACTGAGAATGGAAGATTCCTTCCAAGGTGAAACCAAGGAAGAATTAGCACGAACAATATAATAACCCCCCCATAATGCTGAACTGGGAGAGCCTGACAGATCCACTGAAATGATGTGAAACACCCTGTAGTGCATGAAGGAGAAGAAACAACATCTGAAAGTGCACAAGAAAGCACCTGCAACTGAAAAAGTGGTGTGCAAAACAAAGCACACATGCATGAGGCTGGAATCATATGGATCCATGGTCGTCATGGAGGGACACTCACCAGACAAAGGTGTGATGGCAAACAAAGGCAAACTACACAACCCCCCATGGTATGGATTCAATGTCGTCGTGGAGGGATACTCACCAGACAAAGATGTGATGGAAAAACAAAGGAAAACTACACAACCCCTCATGGCACTTTATAATATCAGTGCGAGTACAAAATATGGCACAACCTTATGTGCAAAATCCCAAAAGATGCATGTACAATAGTGTGGCACTTTATCTCAGTGTGTTTACATAAAAGATAGCTTACAAATGATGCTCAAAATGTCCTCAAAGGACAAAATGCTGGAAATACATGAAGAACAGGCAAGAACAAAGCATCCCATGCAAACAAAAAGTTTCCAAGAGCAAATATGTCCAGGTAATCCACCAAGTGTGAAAACACAAATAACTGAATAAAATATACTGGAGTGAAATCTGGAAAAATAGCATGGATGAAACTGAAGAGCTCTGAAATACGGTTCCAACGCCGCTAAGATTGTGAAAAACGGAGAAACTGATCAAAAGATATGAGCTTGAGACTAAAAATAGCCCCTTTGTTTTCAACTGGCTATAGAATGCACCAACGGAAAAAAAATGTGATGAGACCTACACCACTGGAAAGATGAGAAAACCAGCTTTCCGACGATATCTCGTTTCCAAAAAATGATATCATATGCCCAAGTTACGGCCTCCAGAATAAATCAGCTCCAAAGAGGGAAAAAACTAGTGCTGGGTTAAATTTGACGGTCATACGACCGTCGTAGCAAAAACACTGTGTTAAATTTGACGGCCAAACGGCTGTCACCATAAAAGTGCGATTGGACTTATTTTCAGAAAAAAAATGTTTTTTATATCAAAAAAACAAATAAAAAAGATTTTATTTTATTTTCACATTAAAAAAATAGTTTTTTTTTATAATATACCGGGGCAAGAAAAAAAGGTAGTAGGGGGGGGGCAAATGGAAATCCTGGCGGGGAAGGGCGGTACCATGACACCATGGCCGGTGACCGGGGGGGGCCAACGCGGTTGCCTGCCGTAAGGACAGCGGAGGTTGGGCTACCGCGGTAGGTGGGGCCAAGAGCCGTAGGCCGGCAAAGAAAACGCCGTTTTTTTTTTTTTTTGGTTTTTTTTTTTTTTTAAACCATCAAATAAAAAAAATCCAGTAAAAAAATATTCCAAAAAAAATGCAAATCCAAAGAATAAATAAAATATTACTAGGCAGGGGACGGCCGTACGGCCGTACCAGCAAAAAAAATTTGCTTCAAATTTTGACTTTGTCCAAAATGGATGAATGAACAGTCGATTTAGGGGTTTTGGACCGCTGCGGACGCAATGGAAATGTCCATTTGAGCTGAAAATGCTTCAAAATTGCAGGTGTTCCCTAGATCAAGAAAACAAGCCCCAAACCCTTGAAGCTCCAAAAATCTTCAAAACAAGAACAAGGAAGCAGCAGGTGTGGAGCTCTGATACCATGTAGGAGTTGAGAAAATACAACACCACAAACCCCGAAGATCACCTACATGCAAATAACCTGTCACAAAAGAAGAGATGGAGACAAACAAGCAAGGGTTCTCTAAAAACTGAAAATGTATATATCAGAGAGAATGAGAGAATGAATTGATATGAAATACAATGGGATCAATCCTTATAAAAAGGAGATCATGCAAACCCTAATAAAACCCTAATAGGAAAAACCCTAATAGAAGCCCTAATAGGATAACATTTAATAATTAATATAATTATTAAATGTCACTTTATGCAAACTAACGTGAAATCTTAAGAAGGGAATAAAGGTAACTTAATTAACATAATTAAGTTAAAACCTTTACTCTAACATCTAGAACTAGTCTTTTGGAGCACAAAACTACGAACACATTTGATAGAACATAGATAAAACCATTACTAGCCTTCTTCCAGATCTATAAGATCTTAGACAAACCATCAAAGGATTACAGCGTAGAAACATTTCTCCCAGTCCACAAACAAATAGCTCTGCCAGACCAGTGAACACAACTTTCACTCTCCATCAACCCAAAAGCTATAATCTAGGATATATCACCCAAGGATTCCCATAAACACCACTACAAATCCACACAAGCATAAGATCAACACAGAAAAAATGCAGAGCACATTTAAAACACACACACAATTTTGTCTTCAATATTTGTTAATTTTTTCAAAAGCACTTGATAACTCATCATATCAACACACTTGCAACACCATAAAAATATCTCCATGTACTCACAACATATCTATAGTATCTCAACCATACATGTACCACCTATAATCACTTGATTCCTTTCATTGCAATAACCTGTGTTGTGTTGACATCAATGACAACATTAATGACAACACCACCATACTCATTCATACTTGCAACACTAAGGACCTTGAAAAATAAAAACCTTGTTGAAGGTTTGTCTGATTGTAATCTTGAATTCTATTTCTATGAGTATTGCATTTATGAAAAATAAAATTGCATTCAGTTTTACTCAAGTTTTCATAAATCTTGTGATGTGTTGGATCTTATTCATTCTTATGTGTTTGGTCCTGTTGATGTTCCTTTGATTGGTAAATCCACATATTAAGTTTCATTTATTGATGATTATAGTAGAAGGACATGGGTATATTTTCTAAAGAGTAAATCTAAAGTTTTCAATTGATTTAAAGAATTTAAAGTAATGGTTGAGTTGCAAATTGGAAAGAAAATAAAATGCTTGAGGACTAATAATGGTAGTGAATTTTTCTCTAATGATTTTGATAGATTTTGTAAGGATTGTGGTATTCATAGACATAAGGCAACTCCATATTCTCCACAAAAGAATGGATTTGCAGAAAGAATGAACAAGACACTGATGGAGAGGGCTAGGAGTATGTTAAGTGGTGTTGGCCTAGAACAAAGGTTTTGGGCTGAAGTTGTTGCCACTACCTCTTACCTAATTAATAGGTCTCCTACATCAGCTCTTGTTGATAAGACACTTATAGAGGCATGGTCGGGTTGCAAGCCTTCATTAAGACATCTTAGAGTTTTTGGTTGTGAGGCATATGCACATGTGCCAAAGGAGAAGCGAACAAAGTTAGAGAACAAGATTGTGAATGTATCTTCATCGGATATAGTTATGGTGTCAAAGGATACAAGTTTTGGGAACCTGTTGCACAAAAGGTAATATATAGTAGAAGTGTTATTTTTAGAGAAACTAAGCCTTCTTTTGTTACATTACAGCCGTAACAAAGTAAACAGGAAGATGTGATTCAATTTCCTTCTACACCCAAGAAAGTTGAAGAGGCCCAAGGATAGATAAGAAGTTGAGGAGAGATCATCTAGCTTTGAATCTTCAAAAGAGGAGGAAGAACCTCCAACTCAACTTGTTCGTAGGTCTACAAGGCATAAACAACCACCTGAAAGGTATACACCCGATGATTGGAGATATATTTTTGCTTTGAATACTAACATGGATGAACCCAGATTTGCAGAAGAGGCATTAGGTATGAATGATGAAAAATCTTGGAAGATTGCTATGGATGAAGAAATTAAATCTTTGAAAAAGAATGATACATGGGATCTTCTACCATTGCCTGAAGGACAAAAACCTGTTGGTTGCAAATGGGTGTTCAAGAAAAAGATTGGTTCAAATGGAGGTATTGAGAAGTACAAAGCAAGGTTGGTTGTGAAATGTTACTCTCAAGTTGAGGGTGTTGATTATGGTGAGATATTATCTATTGTTGCAAAAATGACATCCATTAGATTTTTTCTTTTTATTGTTGTTGCATATAATTTAGAGGTTGAGCAAATGGATGTGAAAACTACTTTCCTTCATGGTGATTTGGAGGAGGATATTTATATGACACAGCTAGAGCACTCCATGGTGAAAGGTAAATGTAAATTGGTTTGAAAATTGAAGAAATATTTGTATGGCTTAAAATAGAGTCCTAGGATGTGGTACCAAAAATTTGATACATATGTGTTGAGTTTGGGATTTGATCGTTCTAAATTAGATCATTGTGTTTATTATAAAACTGATGCTGATCATTTCCTATTTATTGCATTATATGTTGATGATATGTTATTTATTGACAAAGGGAAAGGTATGATTTCATAAATGAAATCTCAACTTGCTGCTAAATTTGAAATGAAAGACCTTGGTGTAGCAAGACACATTCTTGGGATGGAAATTAAAAGAGATAGAGTGAAAAAAAAGCTATGGCTTGGCCAAAGTGAGTATGTCAATTCAATTTTACAGAGATTTAACATGCAGGATTGTAGACCATTGTGTGTTCCTATTTCAGTTGGAACAAAGTTATCTATTTTAGATTGTCCAACATCTCCATCAGAGATGGAAGACATGAGCAAAGTTCCTTACTAGAGTGCAGTTGGAAGTTTGATGTATGTTATGGTTTGTACTAGACTAGACATTGCCCAAGCAGTGGGAGTTCTTTCAAGATATATGTCTAATCTTGGTAGAGTTCATTGGGATGCAATTAAAAGGGTATTCAGATATTTGTGTGGTACTTCAAATTATTCCTTGTGTTATCATAGTAATGTGACTGAAGACAAGATTTCCCTTGATATTCATGGTTATGTGGATTCAGACTGGGCAAGTGATATTAATAGCACGCGATCCACCAATGCTTATGTGTTTACATTATTTGGTGGTGCAATCAGTTGGATAAGTAAGTGATGGGTTGTGGTTGCTTTGTCCACTACTGAAGCAGAGTATATGGTAGCTACTCATGCTTGTAAAGAAGCCATTTGGCTTAAGAGACTATGTTCAAATATTGGAATAAAACAAGGTGCAATGACAATTTATTGAGACAGTCAGAGTGCGATATGTCTATCCAATAACCTAGCATTTCATGCCAGGACCAAGCACATTGATGTACAGTATCATTTTGTTCGAAACATGGTCGAAGATGGCAAGGTGAAGTTGGATAAGGTAGAGAATTTGATGAATGTTGTTGATTCTTTAACTAAGCTCATGAGCACAGAGAAGTTCAGATAGTGTTCAAAGATTATGGGCCTTTCGGCCCCTAACAATTAAGAGACAATGTTTACTCCCTCTCATTGCTCTTGCAAGGTGTTTGACAAGTGCGAGATTTGTTGGGAAATTGTGTGTCAACCCTATAATTATATAACGATTATTGTTGATAGGATATATATCCTAGTTACACTAATAAGTGTAATATACAATGGCATAATGGGGGGGAGAGTGGGATGTGTGTAAATAATTTTTTGTTAACTTTTTTATGAAACTTCTAAAATGGCCAATATACATTAGATAAATGATACATTGTAAATCTAGACTGTTAATTATTAGGTTTTAGATCTAATGGTGGATATTTTGTTGGCCTCTCTTGCCCTAGAATGTAACTCTATTTTATGAGGGTGTTGTATTACGGCTATGATAGAGAGAGATGGTGATGTATTCTGAGAGTCCGATAGCAATTGTGTTGTCTCTTGATCTCTGAGTGGTGATACTCCTATGAGAAGCTTGCTCTACAAGTATATTGTAATCTTTATGATTTACTGAATAATATATTGGGCGGATTTTGGAGTGTGGGGTTTTTCTCCCGAAAGGGTTTTCCCCACGTAAATCATTGTGTTGTGGTATGCATGATATTTATGTTTATTTATGTATAAGCTTTTGTACTTGGTAAAGATCTGTAAAAGTTTTGCATTATTCTCCTCTCAAGATTAGTGTAGGAAGTTATTCTGTTACCTTAGCTTCCTTACATTACTCAAAAATAGTGTCACTTAGAAACATTCCATCTAAGGTTGTGGGATCATGTAGGGCCCCTCTACAACAACCTCTCTTGGTTTTCAGTATCTTTGAGGTGTTTTCTGTTAGGTTTTCAATGATAGATATCTAAAAGTTAAATGCAGATTTTATCAAATAAACCAGAAGTAAGACACACAGAAAAATAACACAGAGAATTTAACGTGGTTCACCCAATGTGGGCTACATCCACCAAACCGCAGCCATCCAATGATATTATTAACCAGTGCAAAACCCTATTACAATATCGCGAATAATCACCTATTTCTTATGATACTGTAACTCTATCCCAAACCCTTTATAAATTAGGGTTATAAAAAATTGGGAGATATGAAGAGTGTACAGTATAGAATGATCAGTCGCCACATACCAACAATCTCCCACTTGGAGACTGATTAGGCTCCACACCTAAACAATCTCCCACTTGGAGACTGAACCTGGACAACACCGCTGCACTTACAGCTCCCACTGGAAATAAGCACCTTGGACCCTGCTGCTTTCTTATACTTTAATTCAACCTTGAAGGCCAACCGAAGCTAAAGAGGAGCTCAGCTTCTCCCTTATCACTGCCTTAGTAAACATATCTACTAGATTTACATCTGTATGTATCTTTTCCAGCTTTACCTGTCCATCCTCCAACACTGACCGAATGAAATGATACCTCAACTGTATGTGTTTGGTTTTAGAGTGCAAGGCAGAATTATTTGCAAGATGTATAGCACTCTGCCTGTCTGTGAACAAGTAATTTTCAGCCTGTTGTTTTCCCAACTCTTCCATAAAAAATTGCATCCATATCATCTCCTTTGCTGCCTCTGTTGCAGCCACATACTCTGCCTCTGTGGTGGATAAAGCAACCACCTTTTGCAATCGAGATATCCAGCTTACTGTTGTCCCACCAACGGTAAATACATAACCTGTGGTACTCCACCTAGTATCAATATCCCCTGCCAAATCTGAGTCAACATAGCCTTTTAAATCTGTATTAGAGCCCTCAAAACATAAGTGTTTATCTGGTGTACCTCTCAAATACCTGAGAATCCATTTTACTGCATTCCAATGCTCAATTCCTGGATTACTCATATACCGGCTAACAACTCCTACAGCATGTGCAATATCTAGTCTCGTGCATACCATGGCATACATTAAACTACCTACAGCTGAAGCATATGGTACTTTGGACATTTTTTCTTCCTCCTCTTGTGTCTTTGGACACATATCCTTAGTCAATTTTACATGACTGGGCAAAGGTGTGCTGACAGCTTTTGCATTCTCCATATGAAATCTCTGCAACACCTTTTTAACATAATCAACCTGAGATAAAAACAATTTCCTGTTTTTCCTATCTCTTGTAATCCTCATACCAAGGATTTGTTTTGCTGCCCCCAAATCCTTCATAGCAAATGAATTTGCTAACTGTTGTTTTAACTCCTTTATGTGATCCATGTCAGACCCCGCTACAAGCATATCATCAACATATAAACATAAAATAATGTAGCTATCTTCACCTAGCATCTTAAAATAAACACAATGGTCTGAATTACACCTGTTATAACCTTTCTCAGCCATAAAACTATCAAATTTAAGATACCATTGGCGAGGTGCTTGCTTCAAGCCATATAAGCTTTTCTTCAATCTGCACACTAGTTTCTCCTTACCTTTGACCTCAAATCCTTGTGGTTGTTCCATATAAATTTCCTCTTCCATATCACCATGGAGAAAGGTAGTTTTAACATCAAGCTGTTCTAAATGCAAATCTTCAACAGCCACAATACTTAACACAGTACGAATAGAGGTCATTTTAACAACTGGAGAAAATATTTCATCAAAATCAATACCTTGTTTCTGTGCAAATCCCTTTACAACTAATCTGGATTTAAATCTTTTCTTACCTCCATCCTCCTTTTTCATCCTATAAACCCATTTGTTTGCTAAAGCCTTTTTACCTGCAGGCAACTTGCATAATTCCCAAGTCTGATTTTTCAGCAAGGAGTCCATTTCTTCTTCTATTCCATGCTCCCACTGAACCTTGGTATCCACCTGCATAGCTTCATGATAACATTTTGGTTCACCAGCATCAGTTAATAGAATAGAGTACAAAGAGGGAGAAAATCTTTCTGGAGGTCTACTTAACCTTGAAGATCGCCTAACATTCACTGGAGTTTGTGGTATTTCTTGTTGCTGTTGTTGCGGAGCATGAGGAACCACTGGAACATTGTTGTTTGTAATATCATCCAGCACTGCATAATCCTGTTCTTTCTTCTCATGCTCCTGCAATAGATCTTTTTACAACATTTTCTCATTGAATATGACATCCCTGCTTCTCACAATTTTCTTATTTTCAAAATCCCAAAGCCTATAACCAAATTCATCTATGCCATATCCAACAAATATACATTTCTTTGATTTTGCATCAAGCTTGATTCTATTTTCAGAATCTACATGTGCAAATGCTTCACAACCGAAGGTTTTCAGAAAAAAATAACTCACCTTCTTACCTTTCCATGCTTCCTCTGGAATACCACAACCCAAAGGATTAGATGGACCTCTATTAATTAAATAAACAGCAGTGTTTACAGCCTCTACCCACATGTTTAAAGGCAACCCAACATGCAATCTCATAGTCCGTGCACGCTCCATTATTGTTCTATTCATGCGCTGAGCCACTCCATTTTCTTGTGGAGTCCTTAGAACCGTTTTTTGGCCTACGAATACCATTAGAGGAACAATAATCTTCAAACTCTTTGCTGCAATACTCACCACCATTATCAGATCTGAGACATTTCACTTTTTACCTGTCTCATTCTCAACCAAGCTTCTCCAATTTTTAAAAGTTTCAAATACATCAGATTTTTGCCTAATGAAATAAATCCATACCTTCCTAGTTGCATCATCGATGAATGTGACATAATAATGAGAGCCACCGAGAGAAGATACCTGAGCTGGTCCCCATACATCCGTATGCACAAGCTCCAATTTCTCATCTTTCCTTTGTTTCCCATCCTTGAGAAAACTAACTCTCTTTTGTTTGCCATACACACAACTTTCACAGAAATCCATGTTAACACATTTTAGACCTGGTAAAGCATTCTTTGAATGAAGTACTTTCATACCTTTTGCACTCATGTGACCAAGTCTGTTATGCCATAGTACTGATTCAGAATTCGCAGCAACTATCTGATTTTCTTCCTGCTGAATTGTAGCAACTGTTCCTGAACATTGATTTTTATCTGCAATAGCTAAAGTAGAAGGAATAGTATGACCTGTACAAAGATATAAGGTGCCTACTTTCACACCTTTTGCTACCACTAAGGCACCTTTTGTAACCTTCCAATTTTTATCACTAAATGTAACAACACAACCTTCATCATCTAGTTGCCCTGCAGAAATTAAATTTCTTTTTAGCTTTGGAACGTGCCTTACCTCATGTAGTAGCCAATGATTCCCATTCTGCAACTTGATCTTGATTCTTCCCTTTCCAACAATCTGACAGGGTTCATTATCTCCTAAATAAACTAGCCCAAAATCCCCTTGGACATAATCAAGAAAATAATTTCTATGGGGCGTAGCATGAAATGAAGCCCCTGAATCTAACACCCAAGAATCATCAGCATTATCAAGAGAAAGAATCAAAGCATCCTCATCAGATTTATTACTTACCACATTTGCCTCTTTATTTGCTTCCTGTTTGTCTCCTTTATTTTTTCGAGACCAACAATCTTTCTTTACATGCCCTGACTTACCACAGTACCAGCAATCCCTCTTGTCTCTAGATTGGGACCTTCTGTCCCTTGATTTTCCTCGTGACTTTCCACGACTCCCAAAATTGTTTCGTCTCTCATTTGTTCTGCCCCTGCTTTCTGCATTCAAAACACTGCCTGATGTGGATGTTCCACCTGAGCTTTTCCTACGAATTTCCTCGCTCAAAATAACACCAACAACATCATCTAATCTCAATGTATTTGAACCAGAAATAGAATTGCTAACCGCCATTACCAAGCTATTCCAACTTTCAGACAAAGAACACAAAATCAAAAGAGCCCTAACTTCTTCATCAAAGTTAACTTTTACAGAAGTTAATTGACTGGTAACCGTATTAAATTCATTCAAATGATCAGTAACTGATCCACCTTCTACCATTTTCATATTAAATAAACGCTTCATAAGAAATACCTTATTCGAAGCGGAAGGCTTTTCATATAACTTTGCTAGGGTTTCTATCAACTCTAGAGTTGTCTTTGTTGTTGTAATATTGAACGCCACCGGTTGTGCCAGGCATAAGCGAATACTGCCAAGTGCCTTTTTGTCCAAAATATCACAGTCCTCATCCATCATTGTTGTGGGTTTCTTGGTTTTCCCTTCCAATGGCTGCCATAAATCCTTCTGATAGAGATAGTCCTCCATCTGCATCTTCCATAACTGATAGTTCTGCCCATTGAACTTATCAACCTTCATCTTACCCTCGTTTGCCATTGCTCCCACTTAACCGTGAGACTCCCACTCAACTGTGAGACTTTCCTGCAAATGATAATTGAAAACAACTCGCTCTGATACCACTTGTTAGGTTTTCAATGGCAGATATCTAAAAGCTAAATGCAGATTTTATCAAATAAACCAGAAGTAAAACACATAGAAAAATAACACAGAGAATTTAACGTGATTCACCCAATGTGGGCTACATCCACCAAACTGCAGCCATCCAATGATTTCATTAACCAGTGTAAAACCCTATTACAATATCGCGAATAATCGCCTGTTTCTTATGATACTGTAACTCTATCCTAAACCCTTTATAAATTAGGGTTATACAAAATCGGGGATTTTTCCCTTTTTGTGATTTTTCCCTTTTTCAGTAATTTCCCCATCTAAAAGCGAGGATACATGAAGAGTGTACAGTATAGAATGATTAGTCGCCACATACCAACAAGGGAGTGGGAGGGAAAGAGGGAGAGAGGGAGGGAGAGGGAGAGTGGGAGAAAGAGATAGTGGGAGAAAGAGAGGGAGGGAGAGAGTGGGAGAATGGGAGAAGGGGAGAGTGGGATAAAGAGAGTGTGGGAGAGAGTGGGAGATAGAGAGAGAGGGGGAGAGGGGGAGAGGGGGAGAGGGGAAGAAAGAGAGGGATGGACAGAGTGGGAGATTAGGAGAAGGGGAGATTGGGAGAAAGAGAGTGTGGGAGAGAGAGGGAGAGAGTGGGAGATAGAGAGCGAGGGAGAGATGGGGAGAGTGGGAGAAAGAGAGGGTGGGAGAGAGTGGGAGAGTGGGACCCTCTTAATCCTTGAACCCTCAACCCTTAAACCCTAATTCCTCCACCCCTATACAATCTTAATCCATCAACCCTCAACTCTAAACCCTCAACCCTCAACCCTCAACCCTCAACCCTTCAACCCTAATCCCTTCAACCCTATACCCTCTTAATCCCTCAACCCTCAACCCTCAATGCTCAATACTCAACCCTTCAATCCTAATCCCTATACCCCTATACCCTATTAATCCCTCAGCCTTCAACAGTCAACCCTCAACCCTTCAACCCAAATCCTTGTACCCCTATACCCTATTAATCCCTCAACCCTCAACTCTCAACCCTCAACCCTTCAACCCTAATCCCTCTACCCTATACCCTATTAATCCCTCAACCCTCAACACTCAACTCTCAACCCTCAACCCTTCAACCCTAATCCATGTACCCCTATAACCTATTAAACCCTCAACCCTCAACCCTTAAACCCTAATCCCTCAGCCCCTATACCCTCTTAAACCCTCAACCCTCAACCCTCAACTCTCAACCGTCAACCCTTCAACCCTAATCCCTCTACCCCTATACCCTCTTAATCCTTGAACCCTCAACCCTCAACCCTTAAACCTAATCCCTCTACCCCTATACCCTCTTAATCCCTCAACCCTCAACCCTTCAACCCTAATCCTGGTATCCCTATACCCTATTAATCCCTCAACCCTCAATGCTCAACCATCAACCCTTCAACCATAATCCCTATACACTTATAGCCTATTAATCCCTCAACCATCAATGCTCAACCCTCAACACTTTAACCCTTATCCTTGCACCCCTATACTCTATTAATCCCTCAACCCTCAACCCTGCAACCCTAATCCCTCTACCCCTATACCCTATTAATCCCTCAACCCTCAATGATCAACCCTCAACCCTTCAACCCTAATCCCTGCACCCCTATACCATATTAATCCCTCAACCCTCAACCCTCAACCCTCAACCCTTCAATCCTAATCCCTCTACCCCTATACCCTATTAAACCCTCAACCCTCACCACTCAACCCTCAACCCTCCAAACCTAATCCCTCTACCCCTATACCCTATTAATCCCTCAACCCTCAACCCTTCAACCCTAGTCCCTCTACCCCTATACCCTATTAATCCCTCAACCCTCAACACTTCAAACCTAATCCCTCAACCCCTATACCCTCTTAATCCCTCAACCCTCAACCCTCAACCCTTAAGCCCTAATCCCTCAACCCCGATACCCTCTTAATCTCGCAACCCTCAACACTCAACGCTCAATGCTCAACCCTCAACCCTTCAACCCTAATCTATGTACCTTTATACCCTATTAATCCCTCAACCCTCAATGCTCAACCCTCAACCCTTCAACCCTAATCCATGTACCCCTATACCTTATAAATTTCCTCAACCCTCAATGCTCAACCATCAACCCTTCAACCCTAATACCTCAACCCCTATACCCTCTTAATCCCTCAACCCTCAACCCTCAACCCTCAACCCTCAAACCTTAAACCCTAATCCTTGAACCCCTATACCCTCTTAATCCCTAAACCCTCAATGCTCAACCCTCAACCCTTCAACCCTAATCCATGTACCCCTATACCCCATTAATCCCTCAACCCTCAATGCTCAACCCTCAACCCTTCAACCCTAATCCATGTAACCCTAGACCCTATTAATCCCTCAACCCTCAATGCTCAACCCTCAACACTTCAACCCTAATCTCTCTACCCCTATACCCTATTAATACCTCAACCCTCAACCCTCAATCCTCAACCCTTCAACCCTAATCCCTCTACCCCTATACCCTATTGATCCCTCAACCCTCAACGCTCAAACCCTCAACCCTTCAACCCTAATCCCTCTACCCCTATACCCTCTTAATCCTTGAACCCTCAACCCTCAACCCTTAAACCCTAATTCCTCAACTCCTATACCCTCTTAATCTCTCAACCCTCAACCCTCAACCCTCAATAGTTAAACCCTAATCCTTGAACCCCTATACGCTCTTAATCCCTCAACTCTCAACCCTCAACCCTTCAACCCTAATTGCTCTAACTCTATACCCTCTTAATCCTTCAACCCTCAACCCTCAACCCTTAAACCCTAATTCCTCAACCCCTATACCCTCTTAATCCTTCAACCCTCAACCCTCAACCCTTAAACCCTAATCCGTGAACCCCTATACCCTTTTCATCCCTCAAACGCTCAAGCCTCAACCCTTCAAACCTAATCCCTCTACCCCTATACCCTATTAATACCTCAACCCTCAACGCTCAACCCTCAACCCTTCAATCGTAATTCCTGTACCCCTATACCCTCTTTATCCCTCAACCCTCAACCCTTCAACCCATTACTCTCTACCCTAAACCCTAATCCCTCAACCCTTATACCGTGAAATCCCAGAAAACTCTCTACCCTAATCCCTTGACCCTATACCTTAAACCGTCAACCCTTAATCTCTCAATCCCTATAACCTCTACCCTATTTATTGGACCCTCAATCTTGAACCTTCAACCCTTAAAACCTTTACCCTCTACCCTTTACCCTATACATTAAACCCTCAACACTCAATTCTCAATCCTCAACCCTTAATCCCTCAACCCTCAATCCTTAGACCCTAAACCCTCTACCTCTATACCCTCTACCCCTTACATTGGACCCTGAACCTAATCCTTCAACCATATACCTTCAAACCTATACCCTAAACCCTCTACCCTCAACCAAGTAAACCCTTAACCCTAAACCATTAACCCTTCAACCCTTCAACCCTAAACCCTTAAATCTTCTACCTAATACCCTCTACAATTGACCCTATTCCCTCAACCCTCAAACCTTAAACCCTAATACCCTAGAAACCATCAACCCTATAGGTCCTCCACCCTAATCCCTCAACCCTATACCCTCAACCTCTATCACTTTCTCTTTATCTATACATATAACCTCTCCCTCCTTCCCTCCCTCCTACCCTCTCTAATTGTCTCTATCTACCATCTCCCTCTTTCTACATACCTCTCATTCAATCAATCCCTACCACCCTCTCTCGCTCCCTCTATCCATCTCTCTTTATGTCCCTCCCACTCTATCCCACTCTCTCCTCCCACTACCTCTCTCTCCTCTCTCTCTCAAGTCTCTCCCTCTAGAAACCTACCTAGGTAACTCTCTCTTTGTCTCTCTCCCCTCTCTCTATCTATCCCTCCAACCCTACCTAGATAAGTCCCTCTCACTCCACCCCTCTTTCTCTACCTCTATCAAGTCACTCCCTCCCACACCCTGTCCCTATCTCAGGTCTCTCACTCACACTCCCTCTCTCTCCCACTCTCTCTCTCTGACACTACCTCTCACTACTTATCTCTCAAGTCTCTCCCTTTGGCACCCTACCTACATAACTCTCTCTTTCTCTCTGTCTCTCTATCTACCCCTTCTCTCTCTCTCTCCCTCTCCCTCAATTATCTCTCTCCCACCCCCCCCCTCTCCATCTCTCCAGACTCTCTCTCTCTAAATTTCCCCTTCATCTAAAGACATACATAAATGGATACATACAAGCATAATAAATATGTACATATAATCTTACATCCATACAAGCATACATACATACATGTGTAGCTACAATCTAAAATACATAGAGCAAACATACAATATATATGCATTGATACATACATACATGACATACAAGCATACATGTACATACAAACATAAAAATATATCTTGACATACATTCAATATATTAACATTTAACATAAAGGAAGACATAATGCGAGCATGTTATAATGTGCTCGCGTTTTGTCCTAGTTGACATGTTTGCTACAGAAGCAAAAACCATGTGAAAAGTGAGATATAATGCGAGCACGTTATAACACACTCACGTTATATGTTGCTTTGGGAATTCCCAAGCCTTAGGCTTGGTATTTTCCTTGGAATAACAACCCAAAGGCTTGGAAGGAATTCCCAATGACTAGAGACGTGTTTTTAAAAAATCTACCATAATTCTCATAATCGAGTTCATGCGCACCATTAGGATTGCACGTGGTTCAATATTGAAAAAATTGAACACATGGGTAATGTTGGGTTCTCTCTTAGCTATCCAATAATGTAATTTTTTTCACTTTTTGAAAATTTTAAGACTTTCATCCATAATTTATTTTATCTGTATGTCTTTTTTTTGCCAAAAAGCAGTGTTTGGTATTTTTTTTGTTATAAATTAACCGTTCATTGATTTTTCAAATAAATTACATTTTTAGAAACTAAACTCCATTCTACAAATTTTTAAAAAATCAATTAGTTTCCAAAATTTGTAGGGGTAGCATAGCCAAAATAATGTTTTTCAAGAAATGTCCACTTCACAAATTAGTAAAAAATCAAATATTCATTAAAAATTTATCAGAAAAATCTTGCATCAACTACATACTATTAGCTAACTTCTGACTGTTGTGATTATAAAAATAGTAAAAAATGTTCACCATATGAGGGTCGTACAAGCGATGCTATGTTATGTTTCTCTGACAAAAACAACACCAATTTGTGTACATCTCTCATTTGAACCCCTTAATCTCAACCATTTTCAAAATAAATTAGTAATTTAGAAACTAGACTCAGAGCACTTGAATCCTTCTTTGTGTTCCATCTCAAAATTTTGACTGTAAGTATCCTCAATGTCACGTCCAAGGTCAGTATTTCCTGATTTTAGAAAAGAGTTGTCCATTGAAGTCCCCTTTTGGGAACCATCTTTTTGCACTTACCCTACAATTGATTACCACTTAACTCTGACATCTAATTGAAAAGGTATAGGATAAGTGAAGTGAAGAAGCTTTTTTCTACTCTGATGTCTTTAAGAAAGCCATTCAAACAATCCCTATAAGAAAAATTTGGAATGGGATTGAGGAACTTAGTGTGCCAAATCTGTATAGAGCAGAAGTTCACATGCATTATGATCAAGTACAAGCTAAACTGTAGGTTTATCAATGTGTTTTTTAAAATGACATCGATGTCAAACAAAAATTCCCATTATCCCCCACATTGTATGAACATTACATGGTTAAGCTACATAGTTTATTCTAACTCCAAAAGCATCTGAGACATTTCCTCGCTACCACTTAGGCATCCATAGCCCTGATGAGGTTGTCATTGTGATTCTCCCAAACATTTCTCTACTACTGGTCAGGCATCCATAGCCCCGATAGAGTTGCTCGTATACCCCTGAAAAGCTGAATTTCTTTTCTTTTGATTTTCAATATTTCTTTCTTTCTTTTGTTTCTTTTCTCTTTTTAGTTCTTTTATTTCAACCCGCAAGCAATGAAGCTCGCACTCAGGGCTGAGAATCACAATGGCGCTGGAGCAGAATTTTAAATTTTTCACTTAACTAGACTTCACAAAGGACCTATAGTGACCGTTAGATTCTTAAAATTTTGGAGAAATATAAGATTCTAGAATACTTCAGAATCAGACCAACCAATGACTTATCCACTTTGAATCAAAAATCTAGATCGCTTGATACTAACAGAAGATCCTCACCATCCACTCTGAAAACTTGATTAGAGTTTGACAAAGAAATACACAAAACAACCCCAAGTGATAAGTATGATTGTTCTGCGCATAGATGTGCCAAGCCAAAAGCATAGGGACCTCGAGCAAAGCAATAGCAATTGAGAGAAAAAAAAAGCAAACAAAAAGAAAACACCAAAACCAACCAAAGCTTGACAACGAGGAAACTACTCTAAGGAAAGCAACCAACAACAAACCAACTAACCTAAGGAAAGCAGGAAAGTGGAGTATTTATAGGAAAACCTACACTACTCAAAATGAGCTATGTACAAAGATATTTATAAAGAACTACGTTCAAGCAAGGTGAGCCGACACTCATGCTCATTGGATTTTTTAATGCATGTACAAACAAACGGGCAATCATTATAGTTCTCAACCATGCAAATTTATCCTTATATTTAGAGAAAATAAATTCAATATGACAGCATTCAAATTCAGTCACCTGGTCAGGGAAAATAACAAATTGAGGATGCTCACTAAACCCATGATTAATCAATAAACACGTCCATTTTTCCTCATTCCCATAATGAAAATGATAAGTGCAGCTATGAAAATTAATAGGAGCAAGGAAGGATAGAACCTAGATTTCATCAAATGGAGGTGGCAGCATTTGAAAATCAAGAGCGAGCACCGCATTGTCAGTCCTTGCATCAGAAACCTTGGGTGGGCATGGTGGAGGGTGCAACATTTCAGGAATCAAGTCTGCATAAGGCAGGGAGAACCGGGCAGAAAACACTTCTTCCACCTCTTGCGTGGGATCAAAAATCCCCCTTGGCAATTCTTCAAAAAGAAGTACTTCTCCACATTGATCATCCGCAAAATTGGGATCCACTTGACTACTGTCCTCAAAAGGTGGCACACTATCCCATCTCCTTTCCCAAGTGTCGAACTTACCTTCATGATGCTCAACATCATGGGATGATGACAAGTGTAAATCTATCCTATTGTAGCCATCTGAATATGAAGGAGGATCAACAACGATCATTGTGAAAGGACCCCATGTTGTATCTTGTAGTCGATCGGGTGTTTCATCTCTGTTGGAAGCTATCTCAACACCCCCCCTTTTTATTCTTCTCTTTGTTGTTCATGCATCTCATCATGATGCTCACTCATTTCCCCTTGTTCACTATCGCTATAAATGGAGAAGGAACCCCTCTTCCAATTCAGAAAATCTAGTGCATCACCATTCAGAGGCTTAAGGAGTATGTCTTCATCACTACCATCTTCTGGGATGTTCTCTTCCTTGGCATGAGCATACCTCTGCAGTACAACTCCCAATGGAAAGAAGTCATCAATTGATGGTACCTCATCAAGGGGACCAAAATACACTATGCAATCTCCCTCCAAGGACTTGTCATAAATTCTATTGTCCATGGTGCTCAGATGCTCTTGAAGAGGGAAAAATTCTTGACGACTAGTGGACAACATTCCTGTTTGATCTACTACATCACTTGAAAGCTCGAGATTGAATTTTTGTCCTTCTTCTATTGTTGTCCCAACATCCTCTTGAGGACTACCCCCAACTGAGTCATTACTTGGCTCGGGCTCTTGATCCTCACGTTCCATCCTTGAGGCATTTGCAAGAAGTGGTGTACTCGGCTACCTCGGATGTTCTCTAACTTTTTGGACAACTTATTGGCATAGTTCGCACATGAACTCAGAGTGGGATGAATCATGGAGCCTACACCAATTCGGCAGGAGTAGCACTTCCAAATCCACTTGGTATTTTAGCTCTGAACAATCCTTTGCTAATCTGGAGACGAGTTGGTCATATCTTTCTGCTACTGGGTCCTCATCATCACTTGCAAAAGAAGCTTGATGGTAGACAACCATGGTGAATGGTTGTTCCCACTCCTCCAAATCTGCATTTTCAGATCCTCTATTGCTATCGTTTATGAAGGAGAGGTCCTCTAATCTAATCTTTCTTATTTCTTCATCATCATTCTCTGTTGTCCCAGGGCTGTCAACCTCTTCCTCTTGCTGATTTTTAGCATTTTCATTAGTTGTCCTAGCATATGTTGTTGCAAACTATGTTATATCATCCTCAACCGCCAATCATTCCCCTACTGGAGTGGAGGACTGCCCTTTACTAATGAAGGAGATGCTTTTCAACTCCATTCCTAGTGAACCTTCACCAAAGCCTTTTGCTATCCACATAAAATCAGCTTCTCCTTCTTGATTTTCAACTTCAGTGTTTGCTATCCCAACACTAGTTTGTGGCAGATTTCCTCGTTTATCTTGAAGGTGATGTCCTCCAGATGCTGATAAATTTTCTGCCTCATGTGATGACTCATTCTCCTTGATAGTTGGCTGCTCCAACTTGTTCCAATTTCCTTTGACTTGGGTGATGATCCTTGCACACGAAGGACAAGTAAATTCTGAATGTGGTGCATTGTGAAATTTGCACCAGCTTGACATTAGTGCTTCCTCCAATCTTGGTCCGTCTTTGTTGCCCGAACATTCTTGGATCAGGTCTTCAAATGCCTTGGCTTCCATATTAGCCATTTCCTCTTCCGGGTCTACAAGCGACAAAGGCTGATATATTTCCCAAAAGGGAATCTCTCCTTGCAAGACTCTTTCAATTCTACTCAAGAAGGTTAGACACTCCAATTCATTGTGCTTGCAAGTGCAATGGATCCTACACTTATCTACCAATGCAAATTGCTGCAGTGGTCTCTTCAATCTCCTATTTAAATATGCATGTAGCTGAGTGATGTTGATTTGTACATGCTACTCCATTTCAACTCAGCTTCTTTTTGCCTTTAAAATTTTCTAATTTTATGTTTCAACATTAAAAGAGATCTCTTATCGATTTCCAACTTTCAGTTTTGTAGCCTCAGCATGTCAGCCCTCCTTCTAGCGCCAATTCTGTTGATGTGTTTTTTATGCACTTCACAACACAGACGATGCATAGGTGCATCACCTCTCTTGAAAGACAATCTTCCACAATCATATTGTAGAACACTATCCCAAGGTCTCTCGGATGTCAGGTCTTGACAGTGCTTGGAATATCTCAGTTGATTTATGTGATTTGTAGTAGGTTCAAACAGTAGTCTAGAACTCCATTTCAACATTAGATTTAGCTTTACAATGTGCAATGAACCTTGCCTAAGGTTACTTATTAAAAAAAAGGAAAAAAGGGCAGGGAAGAGAAAAGGTTCTTGGATCTGAAACTATGAATGAACAGTGATCATGGAGGCTGCTACAGTAGACAAACTCCCTAAACTGGGTTTTGCTTGGCCAAGAGGATCCTACAGTTACACAAAACCAATGTAATCTTCTAAGGACTGCAGATTTTTAGTTTTCATACACACATCATGAACATGCAAGTGAACTAAGTTGCACCAATCAAATAAAGAAGCCCAGGCTAACTTTGCACAGTAGCTTGTCATCAACAAGTGCCAAAAGTATGGGATGGAAATTCATCAAATAATGGAACAACAATCACCATCACCACTTCCATTCAAGAAACTACAACTAAAACTAACTTGGAAGTTAGAACCATGCACACATAATGAGAAAACTCAAAAGTAACACCCATAGATCATGCAATGTTGCATTCTATTGCTGCAAAATGTTATTACAACAACTCTCCAACCCTTTACAAATGAGGGGAAGGCCCCTATTTATAGTTTTCCAAAGCCTAAATGAATGGCCATGATTGAATTAAATTATGTGGCCCAAATTCAATTACATTATAGCTTCACCTACCCCACAATATTCAACAATTTATAATACATCTTTGTCTTTTTCCTATTTTGTCTTGTAGTGGCCAGTCACTGTAGCAATTTTGTCTTCTAGCTGATTTCCCTTTTACTGTGGCTAAAATTGACTAAAAGCTGCCTTCTTTCCAATGGAATTACAACATTCGTCATTGGATCAAATGGGTTTGTCGATGATTGGCATCAATGGATTGATTGCCTCTGATTCGGGCAGACAACCCCCAAAGATCATCATCATCTGGTGAAAAGTAGGACAGCCCCCCTTGCATTTTGTCATTCTCTTCCTTGGCATAGGTCATCTTCTGATGCCAGCTCTATTGATGGGAACCATGAGGAGAGGTGGGCATAAAATGAATGGTGATGGGAACCATGTGCTTTCCCTTGTTCAACTTTCTCAATGGGTCTCCCAACAGACGCATGGTAAGCTTCTTGGAACCTACATGCATGAAATGTCATAAGTGAGTTCATACACAAATCAAGGCAAATTTTAATCAAATCTTGCAAAATCCTTGTTTGATAGATTCATGCATCATCAAAAGATCATAATATTCAGTGTGAATTTCCATTAGCAGTTTACTAGAGAGCGTTTGAATGCTTCGAGACCGAGAGGCTGGAATGCCGTTCTGGAAATGTTGTTTTGAAAATGGCGAACAAAGCATGGACCTCTGGATGGTATCTCCCAGCTGAAAATTTTGAATTTGAAAGGTCCAGAGAGGATAAGATCCAATTTTACCATCTATGTCGAAGTCCGTTTTCAAATCGGAGGAGCGCTTGGACATTCCGGAAACATGAGGCCGAAATGTCGTTCTGGAAATGCTGTTTTGAAAACAGTGAATAGAGAATGGAACTCTGGATGGTATCTCCCGGCTACAAATTTGGAATTTAAAAAGTCGAGGGAGAATAAGATCCAATTTTACCATCTGGGTCGAAGTTCGTTTTCAAATCGGAGAAGTGCTTGGACATTCTGGAAACGTGAGGCCAAAATGTCATTCTGGAAATGTTGTTTTGAAAACGGTGAACAGAGCATGGAACTCTAGATGGTATCTCCTGGCTGAAAATTTGGGATTTCAAAGGTCCAGGGAGGATAAGATCCAATTTTACCATCTGGGTTGAAGTCCATTTTCAAATCGAAGGAGCGCTTCGACGTTCCGGAAACATGAGGCCGGAATGTTGTTCTAGGAAAGTTGTTGCAGGAATGTTGTTTTGAAAAATTTGCAACTTCCTAAAACTTAATGAAACCTTGGTAGTTCACTTGGGCACCAAAAAACATCCCAAATCCATAGGAAACCTATTCCCAAAGACAAAAATGAAGGAAAAGGTGAATCAAGTGAGCAGGGTGGCGAAGCCTGAAAAACCCAAGACTTAGCAATTTTTCAAAATTTAGGGGCAAAATATGGTTAGCCAAAAATGAGACTTTGAAGGGCGCATTGACCAACTAGGACACAAAATGAGGCAGGAGCAAAGCAGCCCGTCGGGAGCGAAAAAAGAGGATCCCTACCTACGGCGGGGCATGTGTGCAAAATAAATGAAGAAATCTTTATTTGATCTTCAATCCAATAGCTTATCTTCAAACATGAAGATGAGAACAAGGATCAGACGGTTTTTCCGCCCAACCTCGAAGCTTACGCTTCCCCTAAATTCCTTAGTTATTCAAAGAATACCTGACCTTGTACAAATCGGTTAGCAAAAAGCAGTCAACAAGAAAGATGGAATCTGGTGCGTGCCTAGTATAACTAGAAATCCACAAGTATTTTCATTTTTCTAATTAATTTAAGAAACAAGCAAGTTCGATACTAGGATATGGTAGAGTTATAAATATTTCATCTATTTCAATGGTCCTTAAGTTACTTGGTTAAGTAAACTGTCATGCACGAAAAATAATAGTAGTTTTGGAAAAGAAAAACTACGCTCTCTATAAACCCATATTCGGCACCTGTCCCGAAAGGTAACTTTCAAAACACATGTCATGCACATTCAGTTATCAAGCATGCATGGTTCCATTCAAATAAATAAAGTATCTTTCACAAACATATGAACTGCGCTTTCATTTTTAAGGAAACATGGTTTTTAATACAATAATTTCACAGTTTTAAATCACAAATAACATTATGTTCATATTTGAAATAGATAAGAGATAAAATTAAAGAAGGTGTATCTCAAGTATGTAACTAAATACATATCAAAACTAGAATAAATGAGCACACATTCTTTCAATTCATTTACTCAAGATAACTCAACCACACTTCAATATAGTCTTTTCTAATTCATTTCATTTAAAAGTAATTATATTTTTAATTCTATTTTCCTTTTCTTTTTTGTTTTTCATATTTCTCTAAAATGTTATCTTTTCAAAAATAGAAAATACCTCATATTTACTTTTGTTTCGTAGTAATTTTAGTTTCATTTCTAGAGAACTATCAAGTTTCATTCTTACTTTTCAAGCATAAATCTTTACATAAAATTATTTAGTCTTATCATTCTAGAAAACATTCAACAATTTTATTTAAATGAAAACACTATCTTTTCTATTTCTTTTCTGGTAACTTCCAATTTTCTGTCTGTATAGATAACGATTATAATTTTCTGTTGGAGTTTTTTTGTATCTAAAAACATATAGTTTTCTGTGTGCATCTCTTCAAATATTTAAAAATGGAATTTACTAAACAACAAAATCGACTGTTCTTGATTATTTTCCATTCAAGCTTGTTCTATAGGTTTTCTATATTAAAAATACAATCTGGTATTTATTCTTCTTTCTAAGTTTGAAAAAAATAGTGACAGGTTTTCATTTGATAAAATATAAAAATAAAAGAAAATGATTCAATTTAAACATACTAATATTGTTAATTTGGTAAAAAATGCTTTCTTTGAATCTACCTAGTAATTTCCTGAATCTTGTTTGTTTTGTTTCCTCTGTCAATTTTTCCCTGTTGTTCTTTTGTTCTCTTCTTTTTATGTCTATGTTTATGCATGTATCTCAAGCAACAACCTTCTCTTTCCTGTTCTTACCTCTATCTGGGTCTCTCCTCCCTTATTTCCCACTCACCTCACACCTCTCCTTATTTCTAGCCCACTTCCCTTCTCTTTTCACCTGCTGGTTGCGTGTGCTGGAGAGCAACCTACTGTTCTATTTTCCCTCCCTACTACCTGCCACGCATTCTCCTTTTCTATCTGGCCACGCACCTTACCTTCTATCTTCTTAACTCCCTTTGGCTACACCTCTTCTCTCCTCTCTACACTACCTCCCTGCGCATGATGGATAGAGAGTTTTTTTTTTTCTTTCCCCCTCTCTCCTAGCCGCGCATGACAGACCTCTCCCTGTCCTCCACGGGTCATGCCTCTCTCTTCCTGCCACGCCTTGGGAGATAGGATGTATGGAAGGTAAGCAACCTCCAATGAATAAAGCAAGACTGATCTTCTCCCTGGTCACGTGTGAGGAATAAGGGAATGAGTAAAGTCCAAACAACTCTCCTCTCAACTCTTTTCACATGCGAATGGAATATAACAGTCCTCCAAATAGATAACCATCAATTTTGTTTTTCATCCTACCCTCCTCAAAAATGGATTTTTACTCCTCTGTTTCATTTGAATTTCTTCTCCCCCTTCTCATACAAAATGGTGGAGTTGATAATAAATTTTGATCCACAATCTTAGCTCTGATCTCCACCAAAAATGGCCAAAATTCTAGTTTCATTTTTGTGATTGCATGCAAGATTGATTGAAAGGTGTTTGTTTTCAAATTGATAAATGTTGTTGTTAATTCCATTTCAATATCTATTGCAAACGTATTGAGGTTTTCTTATTGTTTTCAATAACTTATTTTAATATTTATCTATTTAAACATATATTTCCTCTCTCATTTATTAAATGAGAAAATAACAAATAAATCAATAACACAATTTTTACATTATATATATATATTCACAATTAGAAGTTTATTCCATTAGTTTAGAGTAAAAGCATTATTATTTTCAACTAATAATAAAATATTTACTCAAAGAAGTAATTCTTGAATAAAAATCAATTTCCTCACAAAAATAATCAAATTTCCATTTGAAACAAATATCTTCTTTTTCGCAATTACGTTCAAACAAAGCATAGCCATAATAACAATTTAATCATCAAATTACATTTTAATTAATTAAGTGGTGTGTGAGATTCCATCATCCTCATTAACGTCTAATGGCTAAAACGACTCTACCTGATCAATGTTCTCGCCTTCATTCTCGTTCACCTGTTCCTACGTTCACTTGCACTCAAATTCTCATTACCAATGACAATCCTCGAATTTCATAATAATGAATTTCAAATCATTTCATTTTCATTTAAATTTCAATTTCAATAATCGTCAATTTCACTTTCAATTTTAATTTCAATTTCAATTTTTATAATCATCTAACATAAACATGCAAATCTCATGATTTATATTTTCAATTAAATAATTGATAAAAATCAATACATGACATCCTTCCCCTCTTGGAAGAGACATCATCTCGATGTCTTATTAATCAATCAATAAGCATAGTATCTCAATCATAATGAAATAATAACTAACATCATAGTTCTCAAAACATAAGCATAAGAAATTCGTAGTTGCATCCACGCTATCCAAGTTCACAACATGTGAATAAAAAACAAGAGTATCAAGTATCTCATGCATTAAGCAAATACTACTCTAAGAAAGAAAATAAAAAAAATGATGGTCAATCATCTCAGAATCCTCCCATGTAGGACTATCCTCAGTATACTGGTCCCACTAGACCTTGTACAAAGTACCATCCCTATTAACGCTAGTCTATGAGAAACTGGATTAATGACTTCTAGTACATCAAAGGGTCCCACAAATCTCGGAGCCAACTTTGATGATTTCCCAAAATACGTAAGATTTACAAAACATTCATCCTATGCATTAATCTTGTCCTTTCTATACCTTGCTTCAACTGTCTTTACTATCACATAGGGAAATCTCGTATGCTTCACACATACTTACTCTCCCAAAGAGCTTTATTCCATAAATACATCCAATATATAATAATAACTATACTTAGTGATCGAAATTCATTGGTCCATGAATTTATCCTTAGTATAACCCAAATAGAAGAGGAATGTCGATGTATTGTACACTACATCGTGGGTCCAATCCTTTTCATTTGTATTTACACCTTTAGACAACTCATAAACCGAGTCCATCCACCACTTACACATTCATTATCCTTCTTATAAAGTACTTTCCCTTGATTACTTGTCTATCTCGAATATAACCTTGCTCCTAGACCCTTGTCAATTTTTATACTGCTCCACACTTAAGCTTTGTTATCAATTAATTTTCATTGATCACTTTGATCTATTACTCCTTTTTGACATTTTATCAATTCTATGATTATATCCAAGCCCTTTTCAGCTTTATTAGAGTTTCCTTTTTTTCCATATAATGGTCCAAACTTCAATTTTTGAATTATACAAATCATTCAATATTTAGTCCACCATTTTAGTTATTTGACTAAAATAATATATTGCACATTTATTCAAATGAATGTCTCATGGTATGATTTTTGTTTACACAACCCTATCATTTATTGCTAAACCAAAATAACCTTTCAGGTTTACTAAGCAACTACTTACCCACAATATATTATCTAGGACCAAAATTCTATAAGTCGAGTTTCCGAAAAATGTTGGTTTCTTTGATGAGTCTATCCACTAGAACATTATGTTAATTTTACTAACATCGACAGATCAATTTTTCTTGTGTTCTACCATTTTCCTTGTAGAATCTCAAGAGAGTTACATGTCCTACCAATGATGACTTCTGGTCTTCATTTTCTGGTATACTAGATATTACCTTGCTACATTTCATGCAACTTCTTACTTTTTCTTCTTCCAAATGATAGTGGATCCTCATCCAACAATTCCCTTTGTCATTCTGATGTCCTAACTCTGAGATTACTTTCCTCATTCCATTCTTGAATCTTCCAAATTTTGGACACATAGGTTCTTTTATATCTAACAATAGTCTATGCTTTGACTAAATGATAACCTATTTTGATCTTACGCCATTATTAATCTTCATGTAAATGGTTATAGGATTTTGTGAAGATAATTCATATATATCTCAGAACATCCATACCATGGGTTTTCTTTTGTCCTTGAATTATTTTCAAAGATGCAATTCATCTTTGAACTCAATCTAATTTCCTTGATTTAATCGGGCACTAATTTTGAGTATTAATCTTCATTCAATCATGTTGATATCTAGATAATAAAAAATTTAATTACATATCTAATTATCAAGCATTAACATTTAACTCCATGATTTCTTAATTATATAGGAGAGTCTCAACTTTAATATATCCATTTTGAGCACAAGTAAAAATTATGATGTTCTTCTCCGTAAGATTTTCAGCATTTCTTGCTAAGTGAAAATTCAATGATGTTCTGTCATGACAATAGATGCTTCCTTTTGAAAGTGCTTCTCCTTTAATATAAGAGCTACTTAAATTAAAGTCTTGTCAATAATATGACTTCCTTTAACTTACTAGGAATCCCTCCTATGTTTCTATCCTTATTGAGTTTCATTATTTCCAATGATATTCAATCTCATGGGAAAATCTTAAACCCAATATTCTGTTCCAATTCTTAGGATGGAATCCTTAATTGTTGACTAGTCCGATTGCTTATAGATTTCCCCACTCTATATGGCTATAGTCAAGACCCAATGTACAACTCAATCTAGTTTAATTCCTACTTATAGGTGTTAAAGAGTAATCCAATACGTAACCCATCTTAATAGGTTTTAATCTCATCATAAGGTCTCTCTCTTTATTGAATGAACTTCTTATCCCAATTAGGCTATCTTTAACCCAAGGTTTCATTCAAGATTAAGGTAGTGATTAAGTGATTTAATCATTCTCATTAAGATATTTTGGTGTGGTTCACATAACATCACATCTACTTTATTTTTCACTCCATCTCAATGGCTTAAATAGCTAACTTTTTTTTTCGTCCATAGGTTTCTTAGCATATTAAGCTTCAGTGTCAAGTCATTTCACGACATGGATATATTTCATATAGAAATAACATCGTTATTTAAATTCTCTATATAAAGTATATAGGATTATAGAGACAATTTCTTCCAATCATGAGTCTCTTAGATCTTTCCTTGTCAATCCCATTGACAATGATCTTCCTTATCATGATCAATTTATCTGCCTATCCTTTTCTAAGGAATTGATAATAATATCCTTTGATCTTTAGATAAGATAATCATAAGGCATAAAGGTCATAGTTCTTAACCTTTCCATTTGTCCTTTTTCACTTGTGGTCATAAAATGTATGACTTAATTGTCCTTATGACTTGCAAAGAAGTCATAACCAAGTTTTTTTTGGGTGGGGTGCTTAGCTTGAGTCAATCCACTCTTCCTCCTTAGTGTTTCTGCAGCTTTCATTCTTCTTACGTTGAACTTCTAGCAATTCACTTGCTTCTTTGGAAAGGGTTTGTCATTCCTTCATGTTGAATTCTCATTGCCTTCCCTTACCTCATGGCATACCTTAAATACACTATTCTCAAAGTTAGATTTTTCATTGCTTTTTTTTTCTCACAGATTCAGCATATTGGATCATTCAGTAGGAGATCCAATGAATAATTATCAACTTTTAGGATTTTAAGAAGAACAAATAATATTCCATCTTCTTTCTAATATCCTTTTTAATGGAGGAATATCCATGCTTACAAACCTTTTTTGTTGATGTACTTCTCAACTTAGAGTGTTGCTTTCCTTGCAACTTCTAGTGTCCTCACACATAGAGACATGTTGCATTCATTTTCCCTTTTGGAACCATTATTCAAAAAAAAATTGATTCCAAAAACTTTAATAAACTCATTGATTGTTTCCTCTAACCATTCTAGTCTTTTCTTAATTCCTAGGTAATAACTCTTTTCTAACAAGATCTTTATCTTAACACAAGAGTTTAATTCATGAGTTCCCCAACCCTTGAGGATACTTCCTTTGTTCATATCCTACTTTGAACAATTTAATTTATCCTGACTTGCATACATAGATCCGTAGTGTTTACACTAATCCAAGAGATCCCGACTCTTTTACAATTGTAGGTTGCTACAATTCAATTTATCTCAATCCTACTCATTCTCTTTTCTTAGAGTCTTGTATGTACAGGTTATTCTTCCTAACCTTCCTACATAACCTGATTGCATAATCTTCCGTAATCCTAGGTTTTATCATAAGTTGATGGTTTAGGAATTCTGATTCCAAGGATGATTCTTTAACTAGCCCCAATTTACACAAGTTACTAATGCTTGCATCTTCGTTTTCACTTTCTTAAGTTCTTTTCTCTTTTCGTTCTGGCACAAGAAATTTTCAACCTTTATCTTCTGATAAGGTTTACACATTATTGTGTAATGAGCTCATAGGTTTCAATGCAGAACCTGGTAGCTCTGATACCAAACGTAAAGAGCAAAAGTCTTTAATTCCAAAATATCTTATAATTTCTTTAATAATTTCATTTCCATTCCATAAAATATTGTAACTCCATTCATTAACATTGTTTAATCCAAAAGATTCCAAAATATCAACTTAAATTCTACAATAAGTTTCATAATACATCCAATTACATTCATAATTACGTGTCATCTTTCACAACATTTATAATACAAAACATTGTAAAAGAAATTTACAATTCAAGACTTAGGCATTATGTCACCTTAAGTTCTACAATAATCATTCAATAATAAAATATAATAGATATATGAAGAAATCTTACATTTGATCTTTAATCCAATAACTTATCTTCAAATATGAAGACGAGAACAAGCATCAGGCACTTTTTCTGCCCAACCTTAAAGCTTACGCTTACTCAAAATTCCTTAGTCATTCAAAGAATACCCAATCCTCCACGAATCGCTTATCAAAAATTAGTCGACAAGCAAGATGGAATCTGGTGTGTGCCTAGTATAATTAGTAAATCCACAAGAATTTTCATTTTTCTAATTCATTTAAGAAACAAGCAATTTTGATACTAGGATATGGTAGAGATTTATAAATATTCCATCTATTTCAATGGTCCTTAAGTTACTTGGCCAAGTAAAATGTCATGCATGAAAAATAATAGTAGTTTTGGAAAAACAAAACTATGCTCTCTATAAAACCAAAGTCGGCACCTATCCCGGAAGGTAACTTTCAAAACACATGTCATGCACATTCAATTGTCAAGCATGCATGGTTTCATTCAAATAAATAAAGTATCTTTCACAAACACATGAACTGCACTTTCATTTTTAAGAAAACATGGTTTTAAATACAATAATTTTACAATTTTAAATCACAAATAACATTATGTTCATATTTGAAATAGATAAGAGATAAAATTAAAGAACGTGTATCTCAAGTATGTAACTAAATACATATCAAAACTAGAATAAATGAGCACACATTCTTTCGGTTCATTTACTCAAGAAAACTCAACCACACTTCAATATAGTCTTTTCTAATTCGTTTCATTTAAAAGTAATTATATTTTTAATTCTATTTTCCTTTTCTTTTCTATTTTTCATATTTCTTTAAAATGTTATCTTTTCAAAAACATAAAATACCTCATATTTACTTTTGTTTCATAGTAATTTTAGTTTTATTTCTAGAGAATTATCAAGTTTCATTCTTACTTTTGAAGCATACATCTTTACGTAAAATTATTTAATCTTATCATTCTAGAAAATGTTCAACAATTTTATTTAAATCAAAACACTATCTTTTCTGTTTCTTTTCTGGTAATTTCAAATTTTCTATCTGTATAGATAACGATTATAATTTTCTGTTGGAGGTTTTCTATATCTAAAAACATATTTTTTTTGTGTGCATCTCTTCAAATATGCAAAAATAGAATTTGCTAAACAACAAAATCTACTGTTCTTGATTTTTTTTTGTTCAAGCTTGTTGTATAGTTTTTCTATATTAAAAATGCAATATGGTGTTTATTCTTCTTTCTAAGTTTGACAAAAACAATGATAGGTTTTCATTTGATAAAATACAAAAATAAAAGAAAATGATTCAATTTAAACATACTAATATTGTTAATTTGGTAAATAATGTTTTCTTTGAATCTACCTGGTAATTTCCTGAATCTGGTTTGTTTTGTTTCCTCTATCAATTTTTCCCTACTGTTATTTTGATCTCTTCTTTTTCTATGTGTTTGTGCATGTATCTCAGGCAACAACCTTCTCTTTCTTGTTCTTACCTCTATCTGGGTCTCTCCTCCCTTATTTCCCACTCACCTCACACCTCTCCTTATTTTCTACCCACTTCCCTTCTCTCTTCACTTTTTGGTTGTGTGTGCTAGAGAGCAACCTATTGTTCTTTTCCCCCTCTCTACTAGCTTCCATGCCTTCTCCTTTTCTCTCTAGCCGCACACCTTACCTTTTGTCTTCTTAAATCCCTCTAGCCGCGCCTCTTCTCTCCTCTCTACACTACCTCCCTACATATTATGGATAAAGATTTTTGTTTCTGCTTTCCCCCTCTCTCTTGGCCATGCAGGAGAGACCTCTCCCTATTCTCCACTGGTCGTGTCTCTCTCTTCTTGCCACGCCTTGGGAGATAGGATGTATGGAAGGTAAGCAACCTCTAATGAATAAAGAAAGACTGATCTTCTCCCTGGTCATGCGTGAGGAATAAGGAAATGAGTAAAGTCCAAACAACTCTCCTCTCAACTCTTTTCACATGCTAATGGAATATAATAGTCCTCCAAAAAGATAACCATCAATTCTGTTTTTCTACCTGCCCTCCTCAAAAACGGTTTTTAACTCCTCTGTTTCATTCAAATTTCTTCTCCCCCTTCTGATGAAAAATGGTGGAGTTGATAATAAAGTTCAATCCACAATCTTAGCCCTGATCTCCAGCAAAAATGGCCAAACTCCTCGTTTCATTTTTGTGATTGCATGCAAGATTGATTGAAAGATGTTTGTTTTCAAATTGATAACCATTGTTCCTAATTCCATTTCAATTTCCATTGCAAACGTATTGAGGTTTTCTTATTGTTTTCAATAAATTATTTTAATATTTATCTATTTAAACATATATTTCCTCTCTCATTTATTAAATGAGAAAATAACAAATAAATCAATAACACAATTTTTACATTATATATATATTTTCACAATTAGAAGTTTATTCCATTAGTTTAGAATAAAAGCATTATTATTTTCAACTAATAATAAAATATTTACTCAAAGAAGTAATTCTTGAATAAAAATCAATTTCCTCACAAAAATAATCAAATTACCATTTAAAACAAATATCTTCTTTTTCGCAATTACGTTCAAACAAAGCATAGCCATAATAACCATTTAATCATCAAATTACATTTTAATTAATTAAGTGGTGTGTGAGATTCCATCATCCTCATTAATGTCTAATGGCTAAAATGACTCTACCTGATCAATGTTCTCGCCTTCATTCTCATTCACTTGTTCTTGCGTTCACTTGCACTCAAATTCTCATCAACAATGACAATCCCCGAATTTCATAATAATGAATTTCAAATCATTTCATTTGCATTTCAATTTCAGAATTCAATAATCATCAATTTCAATGTTTATAATCATCTAACATAAACATGCAAATCTCATGATTTATATTTGCAATTAAATAATTGATAAAGATCAGTATGGACATCCTTTCCCTCTTGGAAGAGGCATCATCTCAATGTCTTATTAATCAATCAATAAGCATAGTATCTCAATCATAATGAAATAATAACTAACATCATAGTTCTCAAAACATAAGCATAAGCAATTCATAGTAGCATCAACACCATCCAAGTTCACAACAGGTGAATAAAAAACAAGAGTATCAAGTATCTCATGCATTAAGAAAATACTACTCTAAGAAAGAAAATGAGGAAAATGATGGTCAATCATCTCAGAATCCTCCCATGTAGCACTATCATCAGTATACTGGTCCCACTGGACCTTGGATTGAGTACCATCCCTATTAACACTAGTCTATAAGAAACTGGATTAATGACTTCCAGTACATTAAAGGGTCCCACAAATCTCGGAGCCAACTTTGATGATTTCCCAAAATACATTAGATTTACAAAACATGCATCCTATGCAGTAATCTTGTCCTTTCTAGACCTTGCTTCAAGTGTCCTTACTATCACATAGGGAAATCTTGTATGCTTCACACATACTTACTCTCCCAAAGAGCTTTATTCCATAAATACATCCAATATATAATAATAACTATACTTAGTGATCGAAATTCACTGGTCCATGAATTTATCCTTAGTATAACCCAAATGGAAGAGGAATGTTGATGTATTGTACACTACATTGTGGGTCCAATCCTTTTCATTTGTATTTACACTTTTAGACAACTCATAAACCAAGTCCATATGCCACTTACACATTCATTATTCTTACCATAAATTACTTTCCCTTGATTACTTGTCTATCTCAAGCATAAGCTTTCTCCTAGACCCTTGTCAGTTTTTATACTACTCCACACTTAAACTTTGTTATCAATTAAGTTTCATCGATCACTTCGATCTATTACTGCTTTTTGACATTTTATCAAGTCTACAATTATATCCAAGCCTTTTTCATCTTTATTAGAGTTTTCTTTCTTTCCATATAATGGTCCAAACTTCAATTTTCGTATTATAAAAATCATTCAAGATTTAGTCCACCATTTTACTTATTTAATTAAAATAATATATTTCACATTTATTCAAATGAATGTCTCATGGTATGATTTTGGTTTACACAACCCTATCATTTTTTTCTAAACTAAAATAACCTTTTAGGTTTACTAAGAAACTACTTACCCATAATATATTATTTAGGACCAAAATCCTATAAGTCGAGTTTTCGAAAACTATTGGTTTCTTTGATGAGTCTATCCACTAGAACATTATGTTAATTTTACTAACATCGACATTTCAATTTTTCTTGTGTTCTACCATTTTCCTTCTAGAATCTCAAGAGAGTTACATGTCCTACCAATGATGACTTTTGGTCTTCATTTCTTGGCATACTAGATATTATCTTGCTACATTTTGTGCAGCTTCTTACTTTTTCTTCTTCTAGATGATAGTGGATCCTCATCTGACAATTCCCTTTGTCATTCTGATGTCCTAACTCTGACATTATTTTCCTCATTCCATTCTCAAATCTTCCAAATTTTGGACACATAGGTTCTTTTATATCCAACAATAGTCTATCCTTTGACTAAGTGATAACCTATTTTGATCTTATGCCATTATTAATCTTCATGTAAATGGTTATAGGTTTTTGCGGAGATAATTCCTATTTATCTCAAAACATCCATACCATGGGTTTTCTTTTGTCCTTGAATTATTTTCAAAGATGCAATTCATCTTTTTACTCAATCTAATTTCCTTGATTTAATTGGGTACTAATTTTGAGTATTTATCCTCTTTCAATCATGTTGATCTCTAGATAATAACAAATTTAATTGCATATCTAATTATCAAGAATTAACATTTAACTCCATGATTTCTTAATTATATGTACTCACTCTAGGGTGACGAGACTTATGGTTGTCCGTCGGGTGAGAAGGCCCAAAAGGTGAGGAACATACACTAGGCTGGTATGCACTCATACACATGGGTGGCTATGGGGAAAGTCATGCCACTTGTTGGGATTCCCACTTAAACCATATCAAAGTTATATCTCCTGATAACTTTGATAAGGAACCACAAGAAAAAAAGTGATTTTGTGTAAGGAGTGTTCAAAGGGATTTTACTTTGTTCATGCAATGAATCATCTTAAGGAACATCATGTGTAATGTCTCCAAGAGAGGAAAAGTGCAAATGGACTCATCTTGTATCCAAGAGAGGAAGAACTCATCTTGTATGTAAAGGAGGAAAAATGTAGATTTCTCATCCTAAGCAACCTTGTACCTAATGTTTCTAAGAGAGGGGGTCACAAGAAAAAGAAAAATCACACAATGAAATGTGAGTGTCGATGTATGCCCCCAATTTAAAGAGGTTGCTAACACCATTGTTGTGAGTAATTTATTTAAAGTAGAAGAAGAAGACATGAGAGCTTGTTTGGAAAGCCCTATGCCGAGTCATATGTTTCCGATAAGTTGCGTTATGAAGAGGAAAGTATGTCACGTGTGAGTCAACTTAAGACATGTCATCCACATGCCAAGCTTGCTATTATATGTTCATGAAAATTTAACGAATAGTAAAAAGATACAACAACAAGTGACATACGAGAGAAGAGGCTAACTAACCCCTTGCCCCCACTTAGTGCAAGACAAGAGTGAGCCGAAAGGATTGATGAAATATAAGGTAGAGTGAAAATCGGTATCAATTAGAGGAATGAGGTGCGCCCACATAAGGGAGAGCACAAAAATCCTTAGGATGTGAGATTTTACACTCAAGGCCTTACATTCAGTAGCGGAGTGATCGTGAACTCGGTGGTAGGCACAAAAGGAATGTTTGTTGGAACATTTCTTTCGAGTTCTAGGAGGGAGGGAGATCAAGTGATTTTGGAGGAGTCTCAACAAGATTCCCTCTTGATCAAGGGTAGATGGGGATTGTTTGGTGTGTAACAAACAAGTCTCTTGCTTAGTATAGGATGTCATATTTATGCAAGGCTCTATAGAGTGTGATATTTTGTACACTCCTTTAGAGGAGTGTGTAAAATCCAAATCAGTAGTGGGTTGCGAGATGACATTGTCATTAAGCAAAGAGTTCTTTGTGTTGTGTTGTGTGCAAAGGATCACTTGTGAAGGTAGGGTTAGAAGGGTGTGTTGGGAGAGATTTGGTGTGAGGTGAAGGTTTGAGGATTTCAATAAAAGGACAAAATTCAAGACCATGATGCATTGTTTGCACGTGAGGCTCAATAGGGTTATAGATACCTTGTTCATTAGCATCACATCCTTTTCCATGATAGCCAAGTTGTTTCATAAGTTCATAACCTTTTCCATAGAGATTTTTTAGCACTTTTGGATCGATTCAGGGTTCAATGTTGGCTTTGTTGTCTAAAGTAAATGAGGTGGATGTTATCGAAGGATCGGTCAACTCTTGTGTTGACAAGACTGTGTTTCCCTTGTCAGGGTCTTTGGTGATCTTGGATTATCCTAGTAAAGGAGGTGTGAAGTCTAAGGAACCCCAATCATTGGCTAAGGGTGTTTGTTGTATGGGTTCCACTAGTTTGGTTGGTGGTGAAGCAATGAAGGGTTTGGATTGGTTTTGCTCAAATTGTAAGACATTGTATGGTTCAGGATCGGCATCAAGTGTGTACACTTTATCATTCTAGATGTACTTCATCTTACGATGAAGAGTTGAAGGCACTCCATTCATTGTATGAATCCATGGCCTACCCAAAATGAGATTATATGAAATTTCATGTGGCATAACATGGATCAATATTTCTAATGTGTCCATTCCAATGGTGAGAGGTAAAGTGATCACACCAAGCGGATTTTTTCCTTTACTATCAAATCCACTGAGAGACAAGGGAGTAGGTTGAATGCTTAATTTATCGATATGGAACCTATCCAAGAGATTCACACTACACACATTAATGGAAAAGCTAGTATCAACAAGGGTTCTCTTGATCCCTATGCATTTGTATTGAGATATGATCATGAAGGCTCCAACTTATTTTTGCACATTCAAAGGAGGGAGCTCACTTTGGTGGAAAACAATGTTAGCATTCAAGTCTTGAATAATAGTTGCTATGTCAGTTGTTTGTGCATTGGAAGGGATAGGAATTTGTTGTAAGGCATTCTGTATCATGTTGTGATAGTGAGGGGAGACTTGAATAAGGTCCCATAAATATATTTTAGTAGGAGTATTCCTTAGTTAGTCAACAAGGTCATACTCCCTAATGAGTGAATTCAAGTGAGGCACAACATGTAAGATGGGAGGGGATTAAGGTAAGGGTGTTGAGGTTGGTTGTTGTGATTGTGGGTTGTTTTGAGTGTAATTTGTATGAGTGCAACAGTATCATGACTCAGTTGTTGTGACACATTATACTTAGGAGGGTAGAGAATGAATTTAGATTTATGTTTGTTTAAAGGGGTATAGAGGATGAGTTGAGGTTGAATAATATTAACATCCCTTAGGGAAGGAGAGTACAACATGGGCTCTACATCTTCTTGTAAGGGCATAATATTACTATCGTCAATGTCTTGCATCATGATATCCTCCCTAGGAGGAGAGATTTTAGGAGAATTACAAGCCTCATGTTCTTGACATTTAAGGATTGGTTCTTCTAAGATGACTTCGTCACAAATAGGGGAATGATCAATGATGGGATTATAAATGGTGGGAGAAGGAGGAGAGGGGTCTACTTGATTTTGAAAGGTCTCATTCTCTTGTTCTATACTATCTACCCTAGTAGGAGAGCTTGAAAGAGGTTCATCACTAGCTACAACACAAGGAGGGGAGAAATCAAGAGAAGGTCCACTAGTATTATCAAAGAGATTATCCCAAAGGATAGGAGCATGAGGAAAATGAGGGTCAATAGTCTCATGACTTATAATAGGTGTATCTTCTAACACTGACCTATCCTCATTGCATTTAGGAGGGACACTAGAAGAAGGACAAGTTTGATTGTCATGATTAGAGAGACTAGGTAAGGTAGTGTCAAGAAATTTTTGTTGTTTAATGTTTGGAAAAGGGGGATGTGGAGAGGGACAATCAAGACCCTCAATGCTTGTATCTTATGCCACCAAAATACCTTCATCACTAATAGGAGAGGTATAGGGAGAAGCACAAGTATGATTGTTATGATTGTCAACACAAACATCCTCATCGAGGGGTAATGTAATGTTAAGAATAGTGTCAATGGTTTGGTTATTAACATATTCTTTAATGAATTTATTATTGTAATCTACATTGAACTCATAAGAAAGGATGTTGTATTTATGCAATCCATTTGAAAGCAAATCAAATCCATATCTTGTAAAAGAAAAAATGGTATGAAGTGAAGGGAAAGAGAATGCAATGCAATAATTTAAAGTAAAATATTAGAATACAATTTTTTAGATGGAAAACAAGGTAATTTTTTTATTACACTATGCAATAAACTAAAAAAGAAATGTAGTATATGCAAAATTAAAACTAAGAAATGCATGAAATGAGATAAGTTAAGCTACTTCTAATGAAATACATGTAATAGAAACACAGCCAGTTGATAAAAATAGGTAATGGCACAAAACAAAATCTTAAAAACTTGGTTTTCAGGTTTGTAAATGGTAGTTTTAGAAGCCTGAAGGGACTAGGTCACCCAAGAAGGTGACCTAGTCCTCCTGGTGATTTTTTTGAGATTTTGCAGAAAATTTTGATGGATTTGGGTGGTTTATGTATTGTATAATGAAAATCTAAGATGAAAATGAATTTTTTTAGAAATGATTAATGTTGTAAGGGTAAGTGCACCAAGATGGTTCCCAAAAAGGGGGCTTAAGTGGCCACTTTTTTTTCTTCTAAAATCAGGAAATATTGACCTTGGACATGAAATTGAGGATACTTACACTGAAAATTTTGAAGATGGAACAAAAAGAAGGATTCAAGTGCTCTGAGTCTACTTTCTAAACTACTAATTTATTCTAAAAATGGTTGAGACTAAGTGGTTCAAACGAAGGATGCACACAAATTGATGTTGTTTTTGTCAGAAAAACATAACATAGAAACTCTTGTACGACCCTTGTACGGTGAAATTTTTTTTTAGTATTTTTAAAATCTCTATGGTCAGAAGTTAGCTAATAGTATGTAGTTGATGCATGATTTTTCTAATAATTTTTTAATGAATATTTTATTTTTTACTAATTTTCGAAGTGGACACTTGCTAGAAAATAGAATTTTGGCCATGCTACCCCTACAAATTTTGGAAACTAATTGAATTTTTTTATTTTTTTATTTAATTTGTAGAATGGAGTCTAGTTTCTAAAAATGTAATTTATTTGAAAATTCAATGAACAGTTAATTTATAAAGAAAAAAAAACCAAACACTCCTTTTTGCCAAAAAGGAGACATACAAACAAAAGAAATTATGGATGAATGACTTAACATTGTCAAAAAGTGTAAAAAATTACATCGTTAGATAGCTAAGAGAGAACCTAACATTACCTAGATGTTTGATTTGTTTGATATTGAACCACATGCAATCTTTGATGGTGAGCACAAACCCGATTATGTGAAATATTGTAGAAATTGCAAAAACATGTCTCTAGTCATTGGGAATGCCATCCAAGCCTTTGGGTTTCTATTCCAAGTAAAATACCAATCCCAAGGCTTGAGGATTCCCAAAGCAAGATATAACGTGAACGTGTGATAACGCACTCATGTTATAAGTCAGTTTTGACATGGTTTTTTTTTTTCTAGGAAGCATGTCTAGCAAGACATAATGCGAGCTCGGTATAATGCACTCACGTTATGTCTTGCTTTATGTTAAATGTATATTGAATGTATGTTTATATATTTTTATGCACATGTATGCTTGTATGTCATGTATGTATGTATGTATGCCTATATGTATCAATGCATGTATATTGTATGTATGTAAGATTGTATGGGATAAGTGCAAGAAGTTGGGTCCACGAAGAGGGGAAGTTTCAACCAAAAGAAAAAATTCGTAGAAAATGCATACGTGTTACTAAAAAATGCGTATGTGTTATGCATTTGGTACCCAAGCCTAAAAAAACGTGTATGCACTAAAAAACGCGTACACGTTTTATAATACGTACAAGTCATTTATTTTTAAAAAAATACTTTTTAGAAAAGGGTACCCATTTTAAAATGCGTACGCGTTTTGAAAAGCAAAACGGGTACGTGTTTTAAAACGCATACGTGTTTTACTTTTTAAAACGGGTACCCGTTTTAAAATAGGTACCCATTTCTAAAAAGTATTTTTTTTTTAAATAATCAAACAAATAAAGAACACATATGCGTTTTGTAATGCGTATGTGTTTTTAAAAATGCATACGCGTTATTAAAAATTTGAATCCCCATTCCACTTGTAGCCTTGGTTTTAGGCTCGGAAAAGATATGGCAATCTGAGCCTTAGCCTTTGACCTGCAACTAAAAAACTAAGGCAGATTAAAGAAGAATGTCCAACTTTGACAATATGGCTAATGGACTTTTTTTCCGAATCAATCTATAAAATTAAAACCCATTATAGAACACGATGTCTAGTTTCCAAATATATAATTTTTATTAATATTGGATTATATTTTCTATTTTTTAATCAATTTCAAAGCAAACTAGTCCTTAAACTTGAAATATCAGACTTTTTTTGTTTTTTAATAACTTTTTTTTGGTGAAGTTTCTTGTAAAAAAAATTATATGACATCAATATTTAGACAATTCTCTAGACAATGAAAAAAAATGGTTTCAAAAAATGTTTAGTTTAGGTCAAATTGTGTTGTCCGTACACGTTGATTTTTAAAAACAACAAATAAGGCCAATAAAAATTTAATAAAAAAACAAATATTCAACAAAAAATTAGAAAAAAAATTCCTCATCAATCTTCATGTTGTTAGCTCTCTTTCCCCAAAATTTATTATAAAAATACATTTATTTGGGTCAAAAAGTGGTGTCTGTACACATGCATGGTATGGTAAAAGAACAGGGACTTTTAAAAAGTGGTTTTTATAGATCCCTATCAAAATTTAATTTATGCAATATGGGTATTTGAATAATTTACATGTTTAGAAACTAGATTCAAAATGATAACTTTCATATTACTGAATTGTTTAAAAATTCATTGTGTAAGTGCCTCAAATTTTCAGTCCAAGTGTGACAAATTCTGAAAAACAGCAAAAACACTTCCACTTTTTGAGCTTTTTGTGGACCCAACTTCTTGCATCAGCAATATGTATATATGTACTATCTTGTATGTATCTATTTATGTATGTCTTTAGAGGGAGGGATAATTTTAAGAGAGAGAGAGAGAGATCTAGAGCTATCTAGGTAGGGTGGGAGAGGGAAAGGGAAAGGGAGGGTGAGGGGGAGAGGGAGAGAGATAGAGAGTGTGAGTGAGTCTGGAGAGAGGGAGACGGGGTGGAAGTGAGAGTTTAAGAGAGAGGGAGTGGGAGAGAAGGGATTGGAGTGAGAGGGACTTACATAGGTAGGGAGGGATAAAGGAGTGAGAGAGAGAGGGGGTGGAGAGAGAGAATTGAGAGAGAGGAGGAGAGAAAGGGGGTGAGAGAGAGATAATTGAGAGAGAGGGAGACAGAGAGGGGAGAGACAGAGAGAGAGATAGAGATAAAGAGAGAGTTATGTATGTAGGGTACCAAAGGGAGAGAGTTGAGAGTGTGAGGGGAGGTGAGAGGGATAAAGGGATAAAGTGAGTTTAAGAGAGAGGGAGTGGGAGAGAAGGGGTTGGAGTGAGAGGGATTTAGGTAGGTAGGGTGGGAGGGATAAAGGGATTGAGAGAGAGAGGGGGTGGGAGAGAGATAATTGAGAGAGAGGGAGAGAGAGAGAGGTGGGAGAGAGAGATAGAGAGAAATAGAGACTTATGTAGGTAGGGTGCCAAAGGGAGAGACTTAAGAGTGTGAGGGGGGTGATAGGGAGAGACATGAGAGATAGGTAGTGAGAGGGAGTGTGAGAGTGATAGAGTGGGAGAGAGAGGGAGTGTGAGTGAGAGACCTAAGAGAGGGAGAGGTTGTGGGAGAGAGAGTG
>CM021104.1:367644040-367697830 GCA_007115665.2 Sequoiadendron giganteum
TGATTTTGTGAAGTGTGCAAGCATGTTTTTCACATTCCACCACCTTTTCCATGATCTTTCTACCACCTTTGCATGAAATAGCAGATTTTTCACATTGAAAGACATAATATCAATTCAAGTTTTAATTCCATTGAAAATTGATATACAATTGAAGTTTGGAGGGGAACAATCTTTTGAAAAAGTCAAGTTGTTGAGGAGTATGAAGAAAGAAGAAGCTAAGGCTACATAATTGGATTGAACTCCTCCATTTGAAAGTCTAGTTTTTTAGGTATGTGAAGTCTTTACACATTTTCTTTCATTCTATTATGGCTTGCTTTAATTTTTGTTATTTTTCATATTCCATGTTGATCATTTTTTATTTGTCATTATAACCTTAGGTTGTCAATGCACATTTTAAATTACACAATTCTATACACTTGTCAATTACATTTTTAAACCACATCTCTTTGAGGCATTTTTTTATTTAACAGTTGACTTACCTTGTGTATGCTTCCACATTTTGTATACACATATATATGAAATTTTTTTTAAGGAAGTAAAATAAAACATCATTTCTCAATCCTTTATTATGGAAGTGCATACCACTCTCTGAAGCTTTCATTGAGGTATTTTTTCAAACAATTATTTTCCATGTTGATCATTGTTTGTTTTTCATTATAACCTTAGGTTGTCATCAAAATGGAAGCATGGAAAAATAATTTGAATTGTGATGCAACCAGGGAAGGTCTTGCAACACAACTAGACACAAAAAATCAACCAACAACAACAATTCACAAGTCACAATTCTCAAAACTCTTCACTTTTCACCAAATCAACACTCTTCCTTGTACCATTGCCAACTCATTCAATTGAGTATTTCTTCTCGATAAGATTATTTAAAACCAAGACTTGAACCATTTCAAGGACCCTTCAGGGTACACAATCACATGCCAACAAACCACTATTGGTTACTGTCTAACAACTTTCTCAAATCAGGCTTTCTACGCCAACTAGGTCTCAAATTAGGACACTTTAGGAAATAAACTTATCTTGAAACTTGACCAAAACCTCCAAAAACATGTGTGCAAAAATTTATATGTATTCAAACCAAATAATTTACACTTACTTCTCATAACTTCATCCACCAAGATTCCAAAACCAAAAACCCTCTTTTTAAGGCAAATAACCTAGGGCTTATTGGAAAACACACTTCCCAACCTTATCAAAACATGACACCACCTAAAACAGGTCTAAAATGGCTTGCACAAACTCAATTCAACAAGAAAAAATGCTTCCCTAACACAATAATCACTTTAGCATGTCAAACCCTCTCAAATTCACATGGAAAACACCAAATTTCCCTTGTACAGACTCAACATTCCCACACCTTTTTAGTGATTCTGTAGACCCATTCCTCAAGTTAGAGTGGCCATAGTGAGAGGAATGGGTCAATACACCATTTTAAATGACTTTCAAACCTTAAAACCAAACCCTCAAATTTCATGCAAATAAGCTAGGGTTTATTGAAAGTCTTGATAACTGGGCTTAGCAGACCTCACCAATACCAATAACACTTCAAAAATTCCTTGACCAAGCTCAAACAACCATTACATGGAAGGTTCCTTCAACATTTCAAAAAAACCATTCTTTAACACCCCATTTACACAAGGAAAACAATGTAATTCTACCTATCTTGTAATCATGGCATGCCCCTACACCACCTTTGTCTATGCTAGAAATAGTATTCTACAAGATGATTGTAAGTATTTTTTATGAAGCCTTGAATGACATATATTTCATTTATTTGAATGGATGAATATTTTAGGAACTAATATTCATCTCATTTCCATGCTATAGGTAAAATTATCCGCCATGTTGAAAAAACAAAGAAGGACTAAACTAACAGATGAAGAGTATGAAACCTTTAAAGCAAAAGAGAGAGAATGGTTGAGGGCATATCATGAAAAGAAGAAATTGGGTACTATTGACGAAAATAAGCCAACTAAAGAAGAACCTCGCTCATCAAAAAGAGAACAAGATTTGGCAGGACTAAGGGCATGAATGTGAAAGCATCGTGGTAAGATAGATTTAGATATCATAGTTGGAGACACACCCTCTACGGAAAGTGAATACGAAGGGACACCATTAAGAACAAGCGAATATGGAAGGACACCAACTACCGCAAGTGAATATGGAGGGACACCATCTATCACAAGTAAATATGGTTGGACACCATTGAGCGCATCTCAAGTTGAGAGTACATCATCACTCGATTTGACAAAGAAGGCATGCCATCATCCCCACAAGAACCTCAAGGTATGTGTTCTATTCCACCATCGATCAAAGGTATGCAATCTAGCCCACCTCAATTAAATATTATTGAAATTAGTAATGTTGAGATGTATGTACCTAGAACACCACCTAGAATTTTGTGTAGAAAGCTAAGGTATTTGATTAATATTGATAAGGATATTTTGTAGCACATGGAAGGTAAGATTCCAGTGCGCAATTGTAGAAGATATGTTGATAATATTTTGAAATTATACTTTGAAAGGCTAAATGACACCGCAAGATGTCAATATTTGTTGAAATGATGTGGGGTATAAAGTATACACACATCATGAAGACTCTTGGGTTGAGAACATTGAATGCATCGAGTGAAAACACTATTGTGAAGAATCTAATGGATGCATATGAGAGTGTGGGTAAAACCTCATGCTCAAAGGATAGTAGTGTCACACGATGTGTCATTACATCGACTTTGATATGCAGTCAGAAAAAGAGAGCTCGTCTCATTAGAAAGACGAGTGAACAAATGAGAATTAGTAGAATTTTTATCGAAAGTTGTTCAAAGGTGGCAAAGAATTGAGGGCACCGATTCAAATGAATTATGGGCATTCTCAAGGAGACTGCCACAAAAAGACAAAAAAATTGTTGAAGCATTGAGAACACTTATTGAAGAGTATTGGAAGAATAACACAAGGCCACCTCTGAATCAAAGGGATGTGGTAAGAAGGAGAATTGGTAGTCAGAACTGTGAGCCACATCCAAAGCATTATTTGGATATGACTCAAACCCAATTTTTTTGTAAATTTCAAATGAATTATCCTCAAATCAGTATTTCTCAAATATTTTTTGAAGCGCTTAAACCTTTTTATGTCAAGATAAATCACACATTCACTACTTGTTGTTGTAGATTACATATTGAATTCTCTAACCATTATGATTTTTATCATTCTATATGCTGTGATTTGCATACTAAAAATGTTTTGTAGGATTATGGAATAGAAGCCCCGCCTCAAGAGAGTTCTTATCAATAATTTTATGTGAAATAGAGGATGGCCAAATATTCTACAGGATAACATGCTTGGATGGTTCATTCGAGCGTTGCAGTGACTTGCAACATATGCTAGTATGTCGACATATGGAAAGCACATATGAGGTGGGGTAGAAACTAGTAGAGTTTAGGAAGTATAAAATGGTGGCATACACTACAAAAGATGGGTCTCAAGAAAAAAGGCATGATTTGTTTATTCAGAAGATTCCAGTGTATGAGTTTATATCCATGTTTCATGAAAATATAGTGTATGAGTATGCAAGGCATACCCATAGAGCCTGATGGTTGGACACACAATTCAAGCTATGCAAGGACACCTTTCCAGTTGGCAGCATAGTATCAGTGGTTTACTTTGTAGAGAACTACACTCTACAGCCACATCATGAGGTGCAGTCAGAGTATTACAACTCCACACAAGTTTCGATATTTATGCAAATAGCATTCATTCATGCAACTGATATTATAGAGGACCAAAGGAAGGTATTGAGGGAGTATCACTTTTATATTTGTGATGACCACACACATTCTCTAGATTTTGTGCAAGGTTGCTTCCAAATTTTCTACAATGATTTGGCTTAGAGGGGCATAGCATATAGTCAACATATAATATGGTCAGATAACTATGCAGCATAGTTCAAGAATTCACACATGTTCTAATATTTGAGTAGGATGCATGTCATTATAGGTGTACAACATATGTGGAACTTTTGTGAGGCCGAGCATGGAAAGGGGGAGCATGATGGTGCAAGAGCATGCATGAAAAGAGCATTAGCACGAGAAGAGTTAAAGTATAAAGACAGTGCAAAGTTGACAGATGCAAGATCAATTTTCAAGTGGTGTAATGCTTTGATGGGTCCAGGTAATGAAGGTACATCTTTAGTTGTAGGTATTTTTGGTTGATGGATGATACTAACATTGCACCATATGAGGATTGTTGTACACTAATTGGATTGAGTGAGCTACACTCTTTCCTTAGCTCAAATGCATGTTCATGGAGTATTGATACACAAAAGATGGCATGCTTTTTTCTTCATGTACAATGCAAGCCTGGATTGATTGTGAGTTAGGGGAGTGGGTTGAAAAATGGTTGACACAAGTTATCTCAACCCAATTCACATGTATCACCCTCCAACGGTATTGGAACTATCATAGATGGAATCATCGATTGACTTTGACCACATATCAGATCTATTTCAACCAGGTAATATATCTACTTGCTTAGATTTTGAAATTCCATATTGTTATATTACTTTGTAGTGTATTCATAGTGTTGACTAATTTCAAGAGATTTGTTGCACATATCAATGTAGGGAAAGTTTATGCAGTCATTGTATATCAAGACAATGAAGAGGGAACATACTATTACTTGTGTCGAGGTGTTGCGGCCAAAAATAAATTGTAGGCCCTAGTTATAGATGGATAAAACATTGAATACCCTACATGCTCAGTTATTGTTACTGGAACGTGGCTTAGAAGGTACCCACATAAGAGTGTTAAACATTGGTTGTTTTAGGACTTTGACATGCATCATAAGATTCTTCATTACTCAAACCTTGGCATGGAATCCAATGTTCATTTGACCAAATATTGGGGTAAACCTTTCAATAAGGTCTTTTGGAAGGTCCATGGGTCTGACCACGAAGCAATACTTGACACAATAAAGAGTAGAGCAGACCTGGATGGTTCGTTGGATTAATTTGTATGTATGCACATTGGTTCTTATTAATTTATACTTGTATGCACATTAATTTGTTTGATGGAAATTCTATCATCTTATTTTACTTTTCCTATTTGTAAGTAACCTACTAGAAATTGATTGGTGTCCCCTTGTAGAAAATGCAAATTTATGAGCCATCCAAGAGAATTTCAGCTAGAAAAGTAATGCAACATCCTTATTTTGATGATCTTGACAAATCTCAATCATGATTTTAATCCATTACAAAAGTGTGAAAATCTTGGTGAGGGAATTTCAAGTTATTCATTTGAATTTAACCTTATTATGAGCAGCTATGATGTAGACATTATAAGATCATCTCAAATTTCAACTTACTCTATTCATGAGAGGTGTTGTGTGCAATAGGTATATATTTTTTAATTCCCAGTGAAGATGTATGACCAGGAGTGACTAAGTTGTGAGACCTACATGCCTATCTATAAGTTCCTTCCATCTATTTTCCTTTCATTTCCATTTTGGATGCTCTTTCTTTTTCTCTTTTACTTTGTGTATTTGTAAGTAAACTACTAAAAATTGATTGGTCTCTCGTTGCAGAAAATGCTGATTTATGAGCCATCAAAGAGAATCTCAGCCAAAAAATCAATGCAACATCCTTATTTTGATGATCCTGACAAATATCAATTCTGATTTCAAGCCATTATAAGAGAGCATGTGAAGCTTAGCGAGGGAATCTCAAGTTACTCAATTGAAGTTAACCTCATAATGAGCACCTGTGATGTAGACATTTAAAGAGAATCTTGAATGTATGAGTGACATTGTAAAAGATCCATGAGAAAAAATTACCTAAGGCATTGTAATGAGATTTACTTGTAATGATATTTACTCAAATACTATAATTTTGGAGTTCATGTTTAGTGCAATGGCACCTTGTTCTCTAAATGCCTTCAATAGGAAAATTTATAAAATTTGAATTTTGAAATTTAAACAATGTGAAAAAGGTCATGTGAAGGTCATATGTAATGTATTCAAAGTATCAAATAGGTCATTAGGTGATTAGATAAGTTATATAAAGCATATAAGGTCGAGCAAAACAAATATTTTTTGTATTCTTGAAGATTTGCAATCAATAAAGTCCCTATTTTAGTGATTTTATGAGTTTTTCCAGTTGTTCATTAACTTGTACGACATGTACAATAGTTTAAGGCCTTGAATCTTGTTGTTTAAGGTATAATAGTGAAGTAGATTTCATTTGAATCTATTTAGGAGGGTATCAATTGAGTTTATCATTAGTTTGAAATGATTTTTCTCAAATCGGTCTGTAAACCCTCAAGATTGGGGTTTCGAGAGTCTAGATAACCAATAATGACTACTCCACCAAATTTGATAGTTTAGATCAGTGGAGTAAGTTGGGCTTAGGATGTTTTAGGTGTGTGTGTTTATTTATGCAGGGGAATTCAAGAAACAAAGGTGGAGTTACTAGTACAAGGTTTTATGATGAATTTCCAAATGTGGCTCCAAGTGGTGTTTTGAGGAAAACTTCTCAAATGACTTAAAAAAAAATGACTGATCTATATAGATATTATTGAGTTACAACACATAATTCAAAATAAATAGTGACTATCTTGGAACATGTGCATAAAAAATGACCTTTTTTGTTCGCATTAGGCTAACTAGGCCTAATTTATAAAGGAACATACATTTAAACATTCAACAACCCCCTGAACTTGTTGGGGCAAACATTCTCATGTATCCAAGCCCTCACATCTGCAATTTGTCTTAGGAGAAACTCACTCCACCATGCCAAACCGCAAAACCCTTATTTTATGCTAGTATGAGGAGGGTTTATTGAAAGGAATGGTTCCACACCTGACCAGAACATGCCACCACCTCATAACTTCTTAAAATCACTTGAAAAAACTCAAAAGACAATCACCCAACCTATACATGCAATATTTTATCAAACCCTAGTGTGAAACCTCATTTTTCATGCCCTTTTCCATCAAAATCTATAGGGCAGCAACACAAACCCCATAAAACTTATTCCCCTTCACCAAATAAGCACCCTAACATCAAAATGGGTTTCTAAATATGTATTGGGTCTATGGAAACACAAAGAGATTGAAAAAGAGAACACAATCACCTTGTACGAAACTGTACAGTTCAAGGAAACATTAGATTTCTGGTAAAAATATAGAAAAATACAAGGAAACAATGACTTTTATTGATCTTCTTCTAAGTACATGGTACATTTATGCTAGGAATGGTACATTTACACTAGGAATAGTCCTCTTTTATACCCAAACATGTGGGATCACTCTGACGTACATTCAATTGGATCGATCCCTTAAGAGTCCAAAGTGCTAAATAGTTGTAAAATTCAACATGCTATTACTAGGATACCATGATTCTTAGAAAATTCTTGTCTGATCCTATAGGATAGCATTGGGCCCCTCTACAAAAACCTCTCTCGATTTTTTCTATCTCGGAGTGGTTTTCCCATGGCGGTGGATTTTCACTTGATGGAAAAAGTGTCAAATGCAAGCAGTGCAAAGTTGCAAAGTGGTGTAAATTTTGTTCTGGAACTCATGTGACCAAGCGGATTGTTACAACATGTCCAAATAAGGTATTTTTATGCTAGGCATTGTCCTCTTTCTCACCCAAACATGCGGAATCACTTTGAGGTACGCTCAATCATATTGATCCCTTAAGAGTCCAAAGTGCTAAATGGCTGCAAACTTCAACATTTTTTTACTCGGATACATGATGCTTAGAAACTTCTCATCTAATCCTAAAGGATTATGTTGTGCCCCTCTAAAAAAAAATCTCTCGATTTTGGCTATCTCTTATTGGTTTTCCCGTGGCGGCAGATTTTCACTTGATGGAAAAAGTGTCAAATGCAAGCAATGCAAACTGGTGCAACTTTCATTTTGCAACTCATGTGACCAAGTAGACTATTCCAACACATCTAAATAGGTATGTTTATGCTAGGAATGGTCCTCTTTTTCACCCAAATACACAGAATCGCTCTGAGGTATGTTCAACCGGATCAATCCATTAAGAGTCCAAAGCGCTAAATGTCTGCAAACTTCAACATATTGTTACTTAGATACCATGATTCTTAGAAACTTATCATCTAATCCTATAGGATTTTATTGGGCCCCTCTACAAAAATCTCTCTCAGTTTTGGCTATCTCGAAGTGGTTTTCTCATGGCGGTAGTTTTTCACTTGATAGAAAAAGTGTCAAATGCAAGCAATGCAAAGTTGCAAAGTGCTGCAACTTTCAATCGGCAGCTCATGTGACCAAGTGGACTATTCCAACATGTCTAAATTGGTATTTTTACGCTAGGAATGGTCCTATTTCACACCCAAACATGCGGAATCACTTCGAGCTACATTCCACCAGATCGATCCCTTAAGGGTCCAAAGTGCAAAATGGCTGCAAAGTTCAGTATGATGTTAATTGGATACCATGATGCTTAGAAACTTTTTGTCTAATCCTACAGGATTGCATTGGGCCCATCTACAAAAACATTTCTCAGTTTTGGCTATCTCAGAGTGGTTTTCCCGTGACGGCGAATTTTCACTTGATGGAAAAATTGTCAAATGCAATAGTGCAAAGTTGCAAAGTGGTGCAACTTTCATTATACAACTTGTGTGACCAAACAGACTGTTTTAACACATTCAAATAGGTATCTTTATGCTAGGAATGGTCATCTTTTGCACCCAAACACGCGGAATCGGTCTGAGCTACGTTCAACCGGATCGATCCCTTAAGGGTCCAAAGTGCAAAAGGGAAGAAAACTTCAACATGTTACTCGGATACCATGGTGCTTAGAAAATTCATGTCTAATCCTACATGGTTGCGCTAGGCCTCTCTACAAAAACCTCTCTCGATTTTGGCTATCTCGAGGTGGTTTTCTCATGGCGATGGATTTTCACTTGATGGAAAAAGAGTTGAATGCAAGTAGTGCAAAGTTGCAAAGTGGTGCAACTTTTGTTCTGCAACTCATGTGACCAAGTGGACTATACCAACATGTTTGAATAGGTATTTTGACATTAGGCATGGTCCTCTTTTGCACCCGAACATGCAAAATCACTCTGAGGTATGTTCAACCAGATCAATCCCTTAAGAGTCCAAAGTGCTAAATGGCTACAAACTACAACATGTTGTTACTCAGATACCATGATGCTTAGATTTTTGTTTGATCCTACATGATTTTTTTGTGCCCCTCTAAAAAAACCTCTCTCGGTTTTGGCTATCTTAGAGTGTTTTTCCCATGGTGGTAGATTTTCACTTGATGGAAAAAGTGTCCAATGCAAACAGTGCAAAGTTGCAAAGTGGTGCAAATTTCATTCTGCAACTCATGTGACCAAGAAAAATATTCCAACACATCCAAATAGGTATTTTTACATTACACATGGTCCTCTTTTGCACCCAAACATGTGGAATCACTCTGAGCTACATTCCACCGGATCGATCCCTTAAGGGTCCTAAGTGCAAAATGGCTGAAAACTTCAACATGTTGTTACTCGGATATCATGATGCTTAGAAAATTCTCATCTAATCCTACAAGATTATGTTGGGCCCCTCTACAAAAACCTCTCATGGTTTTGGCTATCTCGGAGTGGTTTTCCCGTGACGGTGGATTTTCACTTGATGGAAAAAGTGTTAAATTCAAGTAGTATAAAGTTGCAAAGTGGTGCAAATTTCGTTCTACAACTTGTGTGACCAAAAAAAATGTTCCAACACATCTGAATAGGTATGTTTATGCTAGGAATGGTCCTCTTTTGTACCCAAACACGCATAATCTCTCTGAGCTACGTTCAACCGGATCGATCCCTTAAGGGTCCAAAGTGCAAAAGGGAAGCAAATTTCGATGAGCTATTACTCAAAAAATGTGATGCTTACAAACTCTCCGTCTAAGCCTACAGGATCACATTGGACCCCTCTACAATAAGCTCTCTTGGTTTTCGTTATCTCAGAGTCCTTTTCCTGTGGTGTCCAGTTTTCACTTGATGGAAAAAGTGTCAAATGGAAGAAGTGTAAAGTTACAAAGTGGTGCAAATTTCATTTTACAATTCGTGTAACCAAACTAACTACTCCAACGTGTTCCGATAGGTAGGTTTACACTAGGCAGGGTCATCTTTCACACCCAAACATGCAAAATTGATCTGAGTTGCGATCAACCAGCTTGATCCCTTATGATGGCATGCAAAACAATGGAAAAGAGAAACATACACACGACAGTTGAGAAGTCCAAGTATTCCACACAACAAACATATGATCATTGGTGCAGAGCACCTTGTTCCTCCATTTGGTGATGAAGTTCTAGTTCAGTGGTTTTAGTAATTATAATGTCAAACAAGGCCATGATAGCCCATTCTGTAATCTTGCTTTTAGTTTTGAGTTAGTGTGGGGTCATTTGAGTCAATTATTGAAGTAAAAATAAGAAAATAGCATTGGTAAAGGCATTGGAAGAGATTACTAATGCTAGTCCTATTCAAAATTCATAATTTAGGCCTTAAAAGAAAGGCTAGACGTGGTGAAAAGAAGAAATTGCTTGAGAATAAGTTAGAATATATTGGAAATAGGGTGAGGTTTTGGAGTTGGATGTGTTCAAATGGTATACAAGGACAAGGGAGGTCAAAATTATATTATGGCATGATGCCCTAATTGGGAATAGAGGGGTTTTGAATGAAAAAGAGAGGTTTGAGGGAGTAAAAGTGGGTAAAGTTAAGGGGTAGAATAATTTGGTGGTCAATTAAGTTTGTGCAGGTAGAATGAAGAGTGTTGGAAGAGGTTTTGAGGTTGTATGACATCTGGATATAGGTTTTTCAATAAACCCTGGTGAAATTTGAGAAAAAGTGAGGGTTTAGTGGATAGTGGGGTTAATGGGCCAATCATGTCCTAAAAATTATGGATTTTATGGATTTATAGACTGGTAAATGCTGCCCAATGGTGTTTTGAAATTGGAAGAGTGATTAAGAGCATGTTGCTTTGTTAAATAGACCTATTTGGGGGGTCTAGGACAACATTGAGTCCATTTCTTATTTGTATAATAAATTATGACTTGCTTTCTCTTGAGTCCATTTCGTATACAAGAAATAATATTGCAAAAACTTGACATATAAATCTTTCGACATGTTTAGATGGTGATGCATCAAGAACATATTGGAATCTTTTTATGAATCATCTCATGGAATACCAATTGAAAATGTGTTTTTTTCTTTTAGATAAAGTTGTTTAGCATCAATCAATTAATATTCAAGAGAAACCATGAAGGACAACAATGATCAATGCTAGGGCTAACCAATTAATAAGTATACATGTGAATAAGTCAAGAATGTACATGTGAATAAGGGAAGCACAAGTACTCAAAAACACATAATCCTTGAAGTATACACACGAATACATAGTATACAAAAATTAATACAAAGTATATGCACAAATACAAGGTATTCACATGAAAAAGTGTAAGTCACAAAGTATATATTGGAACACATGTGAGTCAAAAATTATACACGTAAGTTGTAAAGTATACACTTGAATACATATAACTCATATCTATTGAACCATCAATTTAGAATGCAAATATGGACACCATCGATAAAAAATATTTGTATTAACCAAATAGCCATGTAGGTATACATCAATATATGTCGATATAAGTATGAAATATATGTACAAAATAGCCATATAGGCATACAATGTTAAATATGTCCTATACAAAATATGTACAAAACTACCATGTAGGCATACAACAAAGGGCTCTAGAATCAAAAGGCATTTCTCTCCATGCTCTAGAAATAAATTCTTTCCCTTTGCTTGTTGATCGGATGGTGATAGGTCTATCACTCATTTGTGTTGCGCTTAAGGAGTCCTCCTACTACACCTCCTAGTGTCTAGTTCATGGTGAATTTTTAACTGTTACAATAAGAAGTAAAGACATGAATATATAGAAATTAGATTATAAAAAATGATATATTTGACAAAATAATCACTTACAGCCATATCATAATCTCTCTCCATGAGGAAAATATTCACACGTCCATGCTCAAGCCTTGTATAAACCATCCAAATAGAAATTAAACTACGAATAAATAATGGTTTTATTTTTCACTAACTAACATCTATAACAACAAATGTAAATTGAAATTTACTAATTTGCCTCATACCTCCCTTGGCAGAGCCATCAAGGATTGTATAGAAGATGAAACACTGATCTCCATTGCCCTCATCACATTCAAAGGTGTTTCAGCTTGCAACATCTGAAAATAAAATAAAAAATTATTCAACGTAATCAACGATGTGCATATAAACTACACAAATCTATTAAGTATAATTCATTAGTTAAACTCTTTATTCTATTACCTTCATGTAGGTTTGAGTAAATCCACTGGCACTAGGAGGTGTTCCCTTGAAACCTCCAATATTAGCCTATTCAACATCCAAAATCACATATTAAAATACCATTCATAAAACAATGCTATTAACATGTAATAAATTTATAACTGTTTACTAGTTACATACCCCATCGATAAGTGTACTACAAAAGTAAGTAGGTGGAGGGCTGGTGTATCCAGTCTCATCACTGTGACCCTGCCATTTTATTAAAATCATAAAACTAAATTAGTTAATCTTGCATTTCAAATTTAAAATTTAATAAATTAAATTCAATGAACATGCTAGATTTTACCTGACTATCAATGTCATATGCCTCATGCAAAATTTCAGTTGCACTCTCCATCTCCATAGTTGCAGATGGATCCTGTGTAACAGCCTCCTAAGTGTCAGTGGGGTCATATGAACAAGTTTCCCTGCAAGATTGATACACATGGGTTTGAAGGCCACCACTCAAAGAATCCCCTAGATGGTGTTGTAGAATAGGGCTAGTATGATGGATGACACTCTGGGTCAAAGTGTTGATCACTTGCAATGTCTCTACATCAATACTCTCCTTTGTGAAAAAAGTCATAACAACATGATCACGAGGTAGCCTAGTGAGAGTTTGTCTCCCTTGCCACGTAGGATCCAGTTGTGCATCAGGTCTATCTTGAGATGACTCCCCACCTCTCCCATAGAAGTCCCTCATCTCAAAATAATTTAGGATTTTGTTCAATATGAACTCACTGTATAGTTTGCTAAGGAAATATTGTGGGACTTCATAATTGTTACATTGTGGGTAATTAAAGACCATGTACGACCTATCATAAAAATGGTTCCTAATCTATTGGTGGTGACACCAATGAATAGGAAACCTCTTCACATTGAGGGTAAGATTTTGATTTGTGTGTGGGTTAGTGAAAAAGAGCACAAATCACCTTTTGTAATTTTTAAATTCTTTACATCTTGATATGTTAGTTGATCTGCATAATAAGCCCTAGCTACCTACCTCCTATCTTGTCATCCAGTTATTTGTTTTCTAATTGAATCTACATTTTTTAACATATCTTTCAATGAAATTGCTAGGGTTATTCTTTCTATGTTTGAACCATTTGGATCACTCAACCTACTGATTAAATCCTCAATTTTCTTTTTGTTGTTCTCAATTTCACTCATTAAATTTTGTTGACTGCTAGGAGGGGGTTGAGTGATTGGTGGAGGAGGTTGTTGTTGTGGTTTATTTTTTTCTTGAGGATTTGGTTTCTCTTCTTGTTGAGGATTTTGAGGGTTTGCAGGTTGATTTGCATCTCCTAAAAATTCAAAAAAATATATATCAAATACAACCTAAAACTAACAAAAATAAACAAAAATAAAAAAACCTTACCTCTCACACCTCCTGGTTGTCGTGGTGCCATCATTGCAAAGAAATAGCAACTGCTAATGAATATTTTTTGCACAATTCCTCCTCTTAGAACGCGAACACGAAAAATGGGGGTTTTGGCGATGGGCACAACAAAAAAAATAGTCGAAATGAAGAATGAATGAGTTTCACTTTTTTTTTCTTTTAACATGTCATAATGCGAGTGCATTATAATGTTCTTGTGTTACAAAACACTTGCATTATAACATGCTTTCATTATAAAGCTCTCACGTTATGACTTTTCAAAACTTCTTTTTGAAAGTGGCCACAAATTGGCTACCCATCTCCATGCACCCACCCATAATATGCAAAAATGCAACCTATATGCACTTTCAATAATGAAAATTTTGAAACAATAGGATGCAATGTAAACAATACAAGATGCAATGCAATGCAACCCTAGGATGGTGAAGGACTCTAAACCAGAAAGGAAGGGTGCAAGGATGTCGTGTTCACCAAAATGAACCACCAAAAATGAGATAGGGGAAAGAGGATTCCTCAATGAGCTTCTAAGGTTTTTCACCTTGAATCTAGTGAGAAATGTGTCTCTCTTTCACACCTTTCAATTTTAGGGTACATTCAAAGGTGGTTAGGGGCTTTGATGTGATGTGTGTGGAGTGGCCTAAATGTTGGAGATGGAGAATGGAAACTAAATAGTAATGTAAAACCTAAGAAATGTACATTAAGCTAAAAAAAAAGGTTATAGATGAAAGAGGTGTGCCCTTGGAAACTTGCAAAAGCTAGAAATGTTGTTGATGCTAAAATTTAAGCTTGTTGGAACGCTTACACCATTTTGGGCGACCTAGTCCCATATTTGGAAAAATACATCGGAGCCCATTTCAGCCAAAAGGGTATCCAAATCTACCAACATTTCTCAAAAATAGGTTCAGTGGGACTAGGTTGCCATTGTTGGTGACTCAATCCTCTTCTGAATTTCTGAAGATCAAAAAGTGGAATCTGAAGCCCTTAGTTTGCACTTTCTGCTCCTCCATATATCTGGTCGTAAAAGTAAAGAATCTAGTCTGTGAGTGTCCTCCAAGCTTCAACTAGGGTTTCTCCAACATTGAAGAGCTTGGACAAGTTGTTGAAGACTTTTCCACCTTGGTTCTTTGTCAAATCTTCAAACAAGACCTACAAAACACACTAAGAGATAAAACTTTTTGAATGTTAGGGAATGGGGGTTTGCCTTGGTCAAACCCCTTTTGAGTAATCAAACCAAAATGATGAAATAAATTAATCAAGCATGAAACAAATGGAGTTTACCTTGCCTTGATGACAGATATTGAGTTGCAGCAATGGAGGATTCAAGCATTTAGATGCTTCTTGAGAGAGATGTCTTGGTGAATTAGAATACTCAAACCCTAGCTTACTTGAGAAGGAGATATTAGAGATTGAGAGGAGAGTGAATGAATAATGAAATAGGAGCCTCAAAAATGAGGGTAAAAACCTTATTTATACAAGTTGTGCCCTAATTTCCCTGAAAATAACACCATATAGGCTGACCTTAAAGTTTAGGAGACAAAATACTAAAAGAAATTTAAGCTAAATTTGAATTTTAGGCCACATGGGACTAGGTCACCAAAGGTGGTGACCTAGTCCACTTGGGCATTTTTTATTGGTTGTTGAGAATTAAAGTATGATTATTGTTGCTTGTCAGGATTCTCTGAAAAAACACACTAACATAAGGCTTGTATGTGCATTAAGGGGTCATTATAGCATAATAAAGGGTTGATTTAGTGATGAAAAGCATAGGAAAGTGTGAAAGTATTTTACAACACCTTACAACACCTTGGCACAAGGCTTGGAAAGGGGTAAAAAGAGGCTAAAAAGGGTCCAAAGGAGTGAAAAGTTTCAAAGGCTACACTTTTTGGTAGCACACATAGTCTACTAGGATCTTTTGATAGTGATATGCTAGCTTTTATCTTCTTGGCATGGAGATATTGGCTCTATATTATTCTCTAGAGATATTTGTATTGTAATTGTGTGTTTCTAGACCATGGTTTATCTTCATTTAGGATATTTTAATCATGATTACATTGATATATATGTACAATGGTTTAGTGGGAGATTTCATAGTGATTTGGATTTATCACTTAGTGATGAATGGTATTTTATAGTGGTTGTAGGTGTTGTGGAAAAAAGTGTTGGATCACGATTGTTGTATGTAGCTAGATTACTTTGGCATGCCTTGAGTTCCATTGATAGGGTATGGTTATCATCATGTGATTAGAGATATTTACATATTGGTTTTCCATCAAGGACTATTAGAGTTTTTGTTTGAGTTGTTGATTTATGATTTATTAGTTTTAATAAGGAATCCTTGGTTGATATGATGTTTGATATTGTGCCATACTAGACTTGTGATCACTATTAAATTATTATCATGATATAGTTTCTCTGGGGAGCAAGATATATTCATTGGATAATATGATATCCTAGGAGGGGATGTTAGATCACGATGCCATGATGTGTTCCTAGATTTTTGTGTAGTGAGAGCTTTGGAAGTGATCCATATAGTTCTTTTGCTATTGATTATATTGTTCATGTGCTTGGGAGCTTAATAAGAGCATGCTATTATATTTGGATATTAGCATGGATTGATCAATTTTTAGGTTCTCATTGATACTTGGAGACTAAGGTTGGATTTCTCTTGAGCTTAGAGATATTTGTTAAGATGGTTATTATTTTGTAGATTTCAGCAGGAAGTTCAAAGAGCCTTCACCTAGATATGGATGTGAGTTCATCATAGACCTGAGAGGAGAATTTTATTGGAGATTAAATATGGATTGGTGTATCCTAGAGGAGAAATTGCACTCCCCACTCTTGGTCTACTTGGAAGATATCATTTGATCTAGGTATTTCCCACTCTATTTTAATTTTTTTTTGTTTTATGTTTTATCTTCTGATGGATATGTATCAGGTGATCCCACAATACTAGTTTACAATTTTTGGCCAAATTGGACACTGAACTAATTTTTTCTAACTAAATCTTCACTTTCAGGCACCTATAGTGGCTAAACCGTGAGGAATTTGAAGATGATGCAAACTAGTGATTTGTGACATTTGGTCTGTAGATTCTAAATATATTTTTTTCAAAAAAAATTGGAATTAGATTGCACTTCTTTTTCCATTTCCTTTGAAAACTACTTTTTATTAGTAAACGCCATTTTTAAAGAGTGATGCTCACTGTATACAACATACCTTTTTTCTATGAAGGATAAAATTCTATTTTTTTCAAATTTAGATTTGTAACTATGATATCTAACCCTTTCATTTGGTTTCATAGTGTTTTATTGAATACCTTTTCCTTAATCAAGTTTCGAAGTCAAACAAATTACAATTTAGACATAGGAGGACCATATACAACATAACTATTTTTATATGTATCAAAATTATTTTATTTTCTACTCAATCAAGGACATCAATACCTAGCTTACACATATTTTTCAGAATTTTATTTTGATAATCTACTATTTTTCCACATTGCATGTGTTGCCAATAATTGTATACCTTTGAAGAAAATGAATTTTTTTTGCCTAATTTGGTCCTACTTTAGGTACCCTTTCATCAATCACCCTCCTAAAACAAAATTTGTAGGCCCGTAAGACTCATTATTTTTTACGTTAAGGCCTATTTTACCTTAGGAATCATACAAGTCATGAAAAACAACACCAAAATCACTCAAAATTCACAGATCCCACCTCAAAAACGTCTAGTCCTATTTATGGTTATTTTCATTTTTGAGCAGGAAAATGCCTAACTTGCTAAAAATTATTGATTGGTGTCGGCCTCTTAGGTCAAAATGACCAACAATTAGGTATTTTTGCTTACAAATACATGTTTTTAGGTCATTTTTCACTCTGTCTTTTCACTCTCTCTTAGTTTTTGAAGCAATTTTTCACAAGAAATTTCAAGAATCAAGTGTTGAACATCTTCCACAAATAGATTTATCTCTCTTTCTACAACAAAGTTGAAGCTTAGGGCAGCAAACTAGGGATTTTGCAGGTCTTGAAGCTCACGTCACACTCAAGATCTCACATTGCAAAGGATTGATCATGGATTCCTATGGAGAATCATGGAGAAATCTATGTTGAGGAGGTGCAACTAGCCACCAAATCACACCTAAAGACTTGTTTTCAAACTAATTCCATCTTCCATTTTCTCTATCTCCAAACTAGAGCTTAGGGAAGAAAACTAGGGCTTTTATAGATCTTCAAACTCACTTCACACACAAGATCTCACATTGCAAAGGATTTATCATGGATGCCTATGGTGAATCATGGAGAAATCTAGGTTGAGGAGGTGCAACTAGCCACCAAATCACACCTAAAGACTTGTTTTCAAATTGATTCCATCTTCCATTTTCTCTTTATCTTTAGATTTAAGGTTTGCATCCCATTTTCATTCCATTTACATTCATTTGTAATATTGTAGGGTTTCTTGGATTTAAGTCTTAAAACATTCAAATCTCTTGCATGCATCTTATTCTAGCACATTAGAATAGGGTTTTGTCTTACTTTAGAATTTCCTAGTTCTAGACAAACTTAGGGCTAGGGTTTATGTAGATTTATTGTCTCTTTTAAAGTTTAAATACAAAGCATGGGTTTGACAAAGGAAAACCACACATTAGAAACCAAAATATACTCTATTTTTCAGGTGATTTTGCATATTTGAACCCGGATTTTAGTGAAGAAGTAGAGTGTTGACTATAGATTTTTGACTCCACTAGTTGTTTTGAAAAGTTGAAAGGGACTAGGTCGCCTTTGTTGACTATAGATTTTTGACTCCACTTTCAGTTGTTTTGAAAAGTTGAAAGGGACTAGGTCGCCTATAAGGGCGACCTAGTCCCACTACAAGATTTTGTCAAAAATTTTGGTAGATTTGAGTACCCAGTTGGTTGGAACGAAACCCGAAGTAGTTTACTAGAACTGGGACTAGGTCACCCAACTTGGCGTAAGTGTCCCAATGGGCATAAAAGTTAGATTTTATAGATTTCCAAAGGCTTCTGCAACCTCCACTCCAATCCTCATTAGTTTCCAAGTGCACTTGTTTGATCTGTTATGTTATCTTGCCTTGTGTAGTCTCCATTTCATCCTCTTTGTATAGCATCATGTATTTTCAAATAATATAGATTTCATTATTTTATGTTCAATAGTTAGTTTCATTTATCAGATTATAGAATTTAGAATACTTCATATAGGAATCTCAACCACATTCAACCCTAATATTGAATGAATCCCAAGATTTATGTACACAAAGGAAACCCCCTTCCTTCTAGGTGAAAACCCCAGTAAGCCTTGGGGGACCATCCTTTAACAAAACATAAATTTTGCGGTTAATTTTTGTGAACCTGCATTTAGAAACATCTTACTTCTGATTTAGTCTACATTTGCATCCTAGGAACCTCCTCTATTAACCTTGCATTGCATGTTGCATTGTTTAAAATTGCATCCTAGGGTTTCATACTTTACATTAGTGAAAATTTCATTTTTGCATCTTATTTCCTTGCATGATAGAGAAATTCTACATATATACCTTAGATTTGCACTTTATAGTGCAAAATACAACATTTTTCATCAAAAAAAGTTAAAAATAACCCTACTGGGACTAATTCGTCACCTTGGGCGACCTAGTCCCAATGCTCATTTTGCATCACTGATTTTTGCATTTCCTTGCTAGTTTATGAACTTTCTATTTGTTTCAGTGGTTTCTCTGATTACATTAAGTTACTTTCTATTATATGGTTATCATTAGCATAAACATATTTTACTTTTATGGCATTTATGAATAGCATTAGATCTTTACAAGTTTTGTTTTCAGCATTAGTTCCTAGTTCTGTTAAAGAAAAATTATTGGAACATGACACCAAAACCATAGAAACATCACATGAACAAATACACACACTTCTTCACTATAGGAAAACTATATCATTTAAACCTTTTAGTAGTGATTAATTAGATAAGTTAGATGAAGCCCTACAAGGCTTCCTCTCACTAAGTTCCTCCACTTCGGTTTGTGATGACAAACCAAAACCAACCACCAATAGGCTATCTCCCAAATCTTTTATTTGTGATGATATTGGTATGTTAGATGAAGATCTTCAAGATTTCATTTCACCTAACTCATCCACTAAGGTTTGTTGTGAGCAATCCCAAAAAAAATATGTCAATGTAATTCAACCTCAACTTGTTCTCTACCCACCTTCCCATAAACCCCAAACCCCATCTAAACCCAAATTTACCCTTTACCCACCCAAGCATGATGATTTTGCTCATACTCATTATACTCGAAATAATCCACATCCCCAACAAGCCACGCCAACACCCCTACCATTACCCAACTGCATCTTACATGTGGCACCTCATTTAAAATAATAACATAGGGAGTATGATCTCGTTGAACAACTTAAAAATACTCCTGCCAAGATATCCCTTTGGAATCTTCTCCATAACTCGCCCAACTATCATTCTATGCTTCAAACTGCATTGCAATAGATTGTGGTCCCTCTTGGTATGAATGCTAATGATGTGGCAAATCTTATCCAAGAAATGAATATTGTCAATGTAGACATTACATTTTACCAACATGAGCTCCCTTCATTAGAGTTAAGACAAAAAAATGAAGCCTTTATGATAATAGCCCAATGTGACTAGATAGGCATCAAACAGACCCTCATTGACAATGGCTCTACCCTAAATATTTGCAGTGTGAAGCTTCTTGATAGTTTGTGTGTAGATAGATCGCAAATCAAATCTGATTCCTTATCCATTAGAGGATTTGATAATGTTACAAAGCAACCACTTGGCATCATTACTTTACCTATTACCGTCAGAACCTATTACCATCAGAATGGTTACGCTACAAACTCCTATTCATGGCATGTGCCCTATGAACTTTCTTATAATCTCCTCTTGGGAATACCATGGATACATGAGATGCATGCGGTACCCTCGACCCTTCATCGCAAAATGAAATATGTCTATAATAATTTTTTTTATCAAATTGACATAGAACCTGAGCCTGAGAGTTTCTTACAACTTGAAAAGGGAACATCAAGTCCTCTCAATACATTAATTCCTACCTCCAACATCGCCCCTTTTGAGAAGAATCAATAGGAAGACAAATACAACTTTAACTTACTTGGTGATGATTGGGGCTCATTAGAATTCACACCTTCATTTATGGGTGTGTATATTCTTACATGAAAATAAGATGACAAACAAGAACAACCAACAATCCTCTCTACCTAGAATGAAGAAACACCTTCCCACCAATATACCTCATCTCCTTTGCACAATAATGCAACATATACAATTTTTTTTGATGAGATAGGTTATCAACAACACCTAACCCACAAGAAATGGAAAGACTTTATGGATGAGGATATGATCTTGTGAAAAAATTAGGCTACAATGGTAAAGGATGTGGAAAACATGAGAAAGGCATTCAAGTTCCCATTGAATCTAATATTCAGGAGACTAAGACCAGTTTAGGGTTTTCCTTTTCTAAAACTCCAAAAGAAAATCAACGACCAATCTCAACATAAATACTATCACATATGCACCAAGGATCAATCTCACACTCAAACATCCTAAATTACGTGATATGGATTCCCCACCATTTGATTATGTTCATGACGATGAAGCCTTGAAACATGTGTTAGGTGCTTTGGATAAGACTCATATCCCCAAGAGAAATGCCTCTTGTTCTATGATAAGTTTTGAGCTTAACATTATTGACATTAATGACACTCCCACCAGCATGTAGCCATATCATCCTAAAATTCCTAAGTCAAATGCACTCCCTTTAGGGGATACCATTGATATACTAATGGACATAGATAATAAAGACAAAGTCATTAAAATTGGGAAGTGCCTTGATGATGAAGAACAAGAGGATCTTGCAACCTTACTTCACACCTTTCCTGAACTATTTTCTTGGAAGTATTATGATATGTTAGGAATAGATTTGAAGATAGTCACCCATAACATTGTTCTTGCTGAAAACGCTAAGTCTGTTCGCCCAAAGATCTGAAAGATAAACCCTAAGGTAGCCTTGCTTGTTAGAGGAGAACTTGAAAACTCCTTGATGTAGATTTCATTTGACCTATCGATTATTCTTCTTGGATATCAAAACTTGTCGCAATTGCTAAACCTAATAATTGTGTTAGGATATGCATGGATTTTCAAGATTTGAACAAAGCCTCTTTAAAGGATGATTTTCCTCCTCCTAACATCAACATGATCATGGATTCAACTATTGGACATGCTCTGTTATCCTTTATGGATGTATTTTTTGGTGTGTCATCAAAAATTGTATACCTTTGAAGAAAAGGACAATTTTGTGCCCATTTTAATCCTACTTTAGGTCCCATTTCATCAATTTTCACCCTAAAACAATATTTATAGGCCCCTAAGGTTGTTAATTTTGACTTCGAGGCCTATTATACCCAAGGGGTCATTCAACCCCTGACAAAAAATATCAGAACCATTCAAAAAGTATTGTTCCCACTGTGAGAGAGGGGGACCACCCACTTCAAGACCCCAGGTCACGAAAGGCCAAGAGTGAAAAGGCTGCCCTAACCCACCTCAGCTTAAAGGGTAGTTAGGATGAAGAGGATGAGAATGATGAGGAATATGTTTCCTTCCATCACCCTGCAATATCAAAAGTTGGAAGAGGACCAGAAGAGTCACCCTTTAGAATCATATTTGTATCTCGGGCAGCTCTCTGTCTAAGGATGAAAGTGCAGTTCTAGGATGACAGTGCGGCGTGCTGGCATCTGTACGACTAGAGAACTAAAAAGACAAGATTATAATTCAGGAAGGGAGACTACCAACCTAGTCTAGAGGTGTTGAAAATGATAGAATGAGATTAAGATGAATGAAACACAAATACAAATGCGATAAAAGAAATGTATTACCACCAAGGTGACGAAGATGACTTCGTAGAATGCTCTCCTCGCCAGCTTGCTCCGAGCTCTCTTCACCTACACACAAGGAAGGGAGAAGTTGTTGGGGTTGTATAGGGGCCTACCTCAGTCAGACCCCCATCTTGGTGTTTCCACCTCCATGGACAACCAAGTATGGAATGATAGATATAATGATAAAGGAAAAGAACTACAAGCTATGTATGCAAGAAACACTACAAAACAGTAAGTGCTTACCCAATCAAAAGAAAAAGAAGAGAATGGAGGAGATTACCGCCTCCATCCAAAGCACTCAAGGCTTGTGGAGGAGCGAATGAGAGGGACTCAAGCCTCTGTTGCCATGGTGTATGTCCTGTACTCACCTTGTCGCAGTGATGGTCTATTGAGTTGCTGCGTTTGAGTGAAGGATGTTGCTACAAAGCTTGGAAGTGAATGCTCAAAGAGTGCTCAAATGATCTAGAAAAACTTGCAAAAACTTGAGAATTGATGGAACGGTCAAGAATATGAAGGAGAAGGTGAAAAACAACCATATTCGGGTCAGCTAGCCGAAGAGGGGCATTATTCTTCGACTTCCAATCAGAAATGTAACACTTTTGCAGTCTCAGCCATAGGAATCTGCCAGGGACATAAGCATGATAAGTGGACATTTGTGTTCCGCGCAGTCATCTTCATGTCATGCGAGCATTTCCAAAAGAAATTCACCCACCAACACACAAACAAGGCGCCAAGTGGACTGCAAGCATCGGGCCTAAGTGGAATTAAACCTCTAATTTTTATTTTCTAAGGTGTTAAAGGGAAAAAAAGGGGATTTTCACTAGGGGTGCAAGTTCACGTTAATACATTTTTCCCCCACTTTAACAAGCATGAGTACCGATGAGTGCTTTGGTAAAGTAGAGTAGGGTATAAGCAAGATCATCATGGAAAAAATAGGCCCTTGAGTGGCGATGAAAATTCAAAAAATCAATGTTAAGAAAATTGACGTAAAAGTTTGAATAAGTTATCTATATTATTTCAAAAATATGTAACAACAAAATTTGTAGAAAATTGAATGTAGTTTCTAACCTACTAGGTTTATTTTTATTTCTTAAAAATTTATTTGGTGAAAATTTGAAATTTCAGGGAAAAATAAGAAGTAGGTGTCTATCTAACCACCCTAACCACAATAAAATGTTAATATTTTTTTATAATATATTAGATATAAGTAGAGGACTCATGTCCCGATGTGATGCATATTTTTTAGTAATTTTTTTCCAAGTAAATAATTAATTATTTATTTTTTATTACAACTTTTAAAAAATATAAAAAACTCTTATGTCTAACAACCTTAACTTGGTCAAAAATTTATGAAATTCAATTCATTTTTTAATCCTATAGTATGCAAAGCATAGAATGTGACACATGTTTTAGATTCAGAAAATGTGATATCGTTTGAAAGTGATAGTTGTTTTTCAATCAACCTATCAATCAGGAATTTTGTCGTAATTCCAATAGAAAATGAATAATTATTATCTATTAAATTTAAAATAAAGCATAAATTATATTAGTGGGAAGTTGTGAATCTCCTTTAAAAACTCTTTTCATTTCATCAATTTTGGGTTAAAAAAAAGTCGTTAGCCACATGGGCCATCATGTCACTTACATATCACCACTTTTTGGCCCATCATGATCTTGCACATACCTAGTAGTAAGGTTAGAAATGTATACCTAAATCGATGATGAAGTAGATCATGGTCTGGAAAAATAGGAAGCGTAGGAGAGGAAAAGGACTTCATAACTCTACAGAGCTACGAAGCTAAAGAAATAAAGTGCCTTACAGACCCACAGACTTGCAAGGAAGGTATCCTCCAAGAAATCTCACATGAAGGAAACCAAGAAAGTGCTTTACAAACCTGCATATCTACAAGGAAGGTATCCTCCAAGAACTCTCACATCTAGGAGACCGAGCAAAGGGGACTCCGGAGAGTTAGAGATGGTAACATGTTTACCCATAGATAAAACATGTTAGGAAGTGGCTGGATGGGCCAATGAACGAATAGTCACACAAACCATCGCTAAGTTGTAAGGATTTCAAAGGGGTCCCTTAGGAACCCTTCAAAAGGAAGGAGGGTCTACTCAAGGGACGTGTTGATTGAAAGGTAAAGTTTGTTTGGGCTCCCCTCAAACTAGACACAAAAATGTGAAACCGGTCTAGTAGGGCTACCCCTGGAAAAGACGTGAATATGTAAGAGTGGTCTAGTTGGGCTGCCCCTGAGCTAGACGCCATAGAACTTGTTGAAATTTTTTGAAGGGGTCCCTTAGGAACCCAACATGAAAAAGAGGGGTCCACTCAAGGGATGCACTATTCGAAAGCTAATGTCTCCCTTCTCGAATCGATTCGTCATCAAAGAATCCTTTTGAAAGATGTTCACTTCATAGAGGAATTTGAAAGGAAGGAGATGTGCTTGTGTGAGGGGAAGACTAAGACCATTCCCACTTCAAAGGAGGATTCCTATGTCCTTTCTTTACAAACCCATGATGAAGGAAACACATTCCGTTAGGGTTTCAAGTTGAGAATATAATTCTAATAAGGAAGTTTGTGAAGGGTCTTCGAAAAAAGAATCATTTGGTAACGAATGTATTTTGTACAGATCATGAAATGTAGTTGTAACATTGTCACACATGAGAGAGACAAATCAAGCAAAGAAGAGAGAAAGATAAAGAGAAAAGTAAAAGAAAAGGGGAACACATACAAATGACAGAGGGGTAGCCTAATATTTCAAGGTCAGAACTGCTTCATAAATATATGTATAAGTATAATAATAGTATATAAATGAACTATTATCAACCTCCTACTATATAAAGCCATGTGAGGAATGCATGAGAAGACAAAGTAAAAATTAAAAAATGGGTCAACATGGAAGGAGGCCTAAATGCTCCCGATGCTTTGCACCATCCCCAATTTATCGAAAGTCCATCAAAAACATGGAAGAATGTAGATACGTATAGAGGAAGGTGTACAACACAAACACCACACCTATATCCAAGAACAAACAAGGGTTATAAGGGTCATCCAGGCACATAAAGCATGATCACAGGGGAACACATCACAACACACACACACATGCAATCTAGAGATTAAGAAGAGGGTCTCCCCCTAACACTGGTCAACCGAGAGGTCATCAAATTCCCACTCTAGATCATCGAAAGGGAAAGGATGATGAGCCTAAAATGATGTAATGGTAAGGGGAGGAGCTTCCAATCCTCCCATAACAAGGGCTAAGGCAAAGGGACCTATAAGGTCTTCGTCGCTTAGCTGTTGTGGGTCCAAGGTCAATGACCTAGCGAAGATCGCTGACAGGGTCAAAAATTCATCCACTGAATTGAACATGCACTTAATAGGAGTGCCATACTTTACATCAGCGGAAAAAGGATTCGGCACCTGAGGTTCACTACTAGGCTCACCAAGAGACTCAGGAGTAGTGACAAAATCGAGGGAGGTCGAGACTGGTTCAGTGACTAAGACAAAAAAGTTAATTTGGGGCCACCTTTCGGGGAAGGTGGGCTATTCTTGCATCCTCCATTGTTGGAGGGACTAGACCTTACCTTCTTCTTCATTAGAGGAGGTGAGCTCCCCACAGATGAAGAAAGGATCGAGGGAGAAGAGGGAGGAACCACAGTGGACACTACTTAAGTGTTCACCATGTCCATGAGCTTTGGGAAAGGCAAGACATCCAAAACGGAAGTCAGTGGGGGTGGCTCCATAGAAGGAGAATTAAACAATTGCACCCTTCCAAGTTTAGGTACGCTCATAGCAGGAGTCAAAAGAGGTACAAAACTAGGTTGAACAGGGAAAAAATGGGGGAGAGAGAAAGACACTATAGGACGTGCGGCCTTCTCCTCCTCCTTCTTCTATAAGGAGGCTTACTCGGCTAGGAGAGCCTTTTATTGGTGCTTATGCTCATGCACAAGGTGGTTTCTACAGCTCTTCGAACCAAAATCTAAAAGTAATGAAGGGACAAAAGGATCCTACTTAACCATGGGAGTGTCCTCCACATATATTTCCAGTGGAAGGGTAGACTCCTAAATGGGAGCAGAAGAGGTAGGTTCGGAAAGGGCAGGAGGAGTCATCTCTACCACCTTAGAGGTGGGTCCTTTTCTATTTGGGGGAACAAGAATAGGTTGAGGGGCGAACTCTCTCTGTGAGCCTTTTTTTCTACCATACAAATAATACCAGGGCCCTGGAGACCGTTTAGGGAGATCTGATATCCTAATCTTGGGCCTTAGCCAAGGAGGCATCATCGGACTTAGCGGGTAGAGCCCGGGCTTGTTCATCCAATACTCCTCCCAAGAGAGGGGAGTGGATGAGTCAACCCACGAAGGAGCAAGCTTCTCCTTCCCTTTCTGGGAGGAGGAGGCAACAAGCTGCTCAACTGTAGGAAGAGTCAACTTTGTCTGTCCCTTACTTCCAGTCTTGTACTTCACATAGTTCTTGTCAAGTAGGTCTGTCTTTTGTGGGAGTGGATCGACTGGAGTGGGAAAAATGTGATCCAACGAATATCCTCCACGAGATACCACAAGTTGATATCCAGTGTCATGCACTACATGAATGACACCTTCATGGGAAAACTTAAGACACTTATGCACCACGGAGGTGATCCCATTCATGGAAGCTAGCCAAAGTATGCCTAGATTCACTCTAAATAGGTTTGACTCAGGAATGACACTGAAGGTTTAAGAGAAAGTCCATCATGTGTACAAATGATGGATTTGTTCTTTTCATACTCTTCCCTTTGTAGGGAATTCAAGAGTAACGTCTCCTTTGTTATGACATTCACTCTACTCATAGGGTCGACTAGGACCCCTGTCACAATGTTGCCATTGAGGCAAGCAAGAATATACAATGAAGAAGGTTTGGTGTTTGTTGGAACATCTTGCGAGGTAAATGTAACATCCCAAAAGTCAGTCACAAGACGAGGAGAGGGAGTAATAGTAACCAAGTTAACATATGCCTCTGGGTGAGAAGTCGAATTAGTCGGATTGATAATCATGTTAGCAAAATGTGACAGAAATGGATCTATGTATATCTGCAAATCACTATTAGCTTTCACCACTAATTTGTTTGTATTGTGTTTACTCCCATCAAGGTGGATAGTACCATCCTTGATGCAGTCCTGTATCTCATGACGCAGGCACATGCAGTGTTCGGTATCGTGTCCATTAACTTGATAGTACTAACAATACGTGTTTTCCTCATACCAGCTAGGGTATGGTTCTCTAACCCGTTTAGGAGGTGACAGGGTAAGGATATTATCCTTCACCAACTTATGCAAGATGGAAGAATAGGATTGTGATAGTTTTGTAAATTTCCAATCACGTCTGAGGTCGTTGTTATCTACGATGGCTGCTACATTCGCAACATCTTTCCCTTTCTCGGAAATCAATATGATAGATCTTCCTTTAGAACGTGAGTGCGAGGAGGAAACCCAAAATTGAACCACCGTCTCCTGGTATTCTCATAGAGCCACACATAGATGTGTGAAAGAGGGATACTTCATGAGGGTGAATTTCTCTTGCCAGTGTCTCTATAAATTCCCTATGAAGACCTTCTGTACATCAGAGTCGGGTAATGGATATGAGATCTATGAGAAGAGTGCTGGGTAGCATGCTATAAAGTTTTTAACCTTTTCATTGTGCCCTTGTTTGCACCAAACAAGGTCTGAGAAGGTCATCTTCAGTCCGATATTGGCTTGGAACTATCGCAAGAACTGGTTCACAAGCTGATCGAATGTGAAGATGGAGTTATCGGGCAAAGAACAGTACCAATCCAATGTTTTATCTTTGAGGGATCAGGGGAACAGTTTAGCCATCAATGCATCATGATGGAATAAATCTGTGCACATGGCATTAGAGGTAGACATGTGTGTTTGTGGGTTCCCTTTACCACCGTAGTTCTCAAATTTGGGAATCCCCATACCTAGCGGGAATGGAGTGTTTAGAATAGAAATTGACAACGAGCTGTGTCAGGAGAAAGGTTGAAAGATAGGTTGAGCTAAGGCTTAGGATAGGTTTTCCAATTGGTTTTGCATCTTCCCCATATTCTGAAGAAGAGTATTTAGGATAGGGTCATTGGAAGACAGAGGGCCACCAGAACCACTACCAGAGCCACCACCAAAACTGTCACCAATACCACTGCCACCGGTGAGGCCTCCACTGGTGCCACCACCGTGACCACCGCCAGAGCCACCACCGATGCCTCTGCCACCAGTGTGACTTCTTTCAGAGCCACTGCCAGAGCTGAAGCCACCACCATGACTTCCACTAACACCACCTCTACCAATGCCACCTCCACTTTCAAATTTTCTGCCGCCAAAGCCTCCACCCATCATTCTACCAAATCCTCCACCATCGGAGGTGACAGAAGGGGTGAAGTGTAAACCCAAAGGATTCTTGTTTACTTTGACAGTATCTAAACTTTCAGAAGTAGAAGGTATATTGATCGAAGGGACTGTTTTAGTCATGTACACAGATATAGGAGGCATCGACATCTCTAGCTTCCTCTCGCGTTCCTCAAAGAGGCCACCTCATGTCATGTGACTAAGACTCGAGGGGGTACATGCTTTGGCCAGACCAATGAGACTAGCTAAGAGTTCTACACCTGTCCAATCCTTTTCCACCATGTATCTTATTTCACTAATCACTTTAGCAGCCCAATCCAACTTTGGGTTGCCTTCCAGGTGATTTTCAAATGCACCTAACCCTTTACCAAGACTAATGACATACTCGGAAGGGATACAAATGTCCTCATGCTTGTCTATGGATGAAGAGGTCAGCAATGTAGGAGGAGTAGGGATGCGATTGGTTTCATTAAGAAACCTAAGTTCACCTCACGATACTTGGTCCTATGTAGACAACCCAATTGCAGAAGTAGAGAAAAGGCCGGTAGTGAAGCTAGAGGAGACCTTCGTCTTGTCCATTGGAAGGTGTCACAAACTTCTTCTAACAATATGAGTAGAGGTCATAGAATGGGTCGTGAAGCTCATAAAATTTCACAACTCATGACGGTACGATGACCAAGGAGTATAAGAGAAGAAGTTCAGAACACCGATAAAAGGATAGATGTTGGTTCACATCAGGTTCACCAAAAATGTGAGAGAGAGGGACCTCCCACTACAAGACTCTAGGTCACAAAAAGCCAAGAGTGGAAAGGCTGTGCTAAACCACCTCAGCTTAAAGTGTAGTTAGGATGAAGAGGATGAGAATGATGAGGACTATGTGTCCTTTGATCACCCTACAATCCCAGAAGTTGGAAGGGGACTAGATGAGTCGGCCTTTAGAATCAGATTTGTATCTCAGGCAACTCTTTGTCTGAGGATGGCAGTGTAGTTCCAGGATGACAGTGCAGTGCATTGGCGTCTCACATGTGCGTTAGCATCTGTACGGCCATAGAACGGAAAAGACAAGATTCTAATTTAGGAAGGCAGACTACCAACGTAGTCTAGAGGTATTTAAAATGATAGAATGAGATTAAGATGAATGAAACACAAATACGAATGCGATAAAAGAAATGTATTACCACCAAGTTGATGAAGGTGACTTCATAGAATTCTCTCCTCGCCAAATTTCTTTGAGCTCTCTTCACCTATACACACACAAGGAAGGGAGAAGTTGTTGGGGCTATATAGGGGCTTACCTCAGTTAGACCTCGGTCTTGGTGTTTCCACCTCCATGGAAAACCAAGTATGAAAGATATAAATAACGATAAAGGAAAAGAACTACAAGCTATGTATGCAAGAAACACTAAAAAATAGTAAGTTCTTACCCAATCAAAAGCAAAAGGAGAGAAGGGAGGAGCTTACCATCTCCATCCAAAGTGCTCAAGGCTTATGGAGGAGAAAATGAGAGGGACTCAAGCCTCTATTGCCATGGTGTATGTACTATACTCACCTTGCCGAAGTGATGGAGTATTGAGTTGTTGCAATGGAGTGAAGGATGCTCCTACAAATCTTGGAAGTGAATGCTCAAAGGTTGCTCAAACAGTCTAGCAAAAACTTGAGAATGGATGGAATGGTTAAGAATCTGAAGGAGAAGGTGAAAAACGACCATATTCAGGTCGGCCAATCGAAGTGGGGAGTTACTCTTCGAATTCCAATCGGAAATGTAATGCCTCTACAGTCTGAGCTGTAGGAATCTACTAGGGATGTAAGCATGCCACATGGACGTATGTGTGCTACGCAATCGTCTATGTGTCGTGTGAGCATCTTTGACAGAAACACCCCCACCGACACACAAACAAGGCACCCAGTGGACTGCAAGAATTGAGCTTAAGTGGAATTTAACCTCCACTTTTGATTTTCTAAGGTGTTAAAGGCCAAAAAGGGGATTTTCACTAGGGGTGCAAATTCATGTTAATACACCCACTTCAAAATCCCTTAGTGGGACTAGGTCGCCCAAGTTGGTGACCTAGTCTTTTTTGAGGATTTTTGAAGTTTCAATTGGGAAAATAAATATTTTATCATAAATTCCCGATGGATGTCAGCTTCTTAGGTCAAAATTTTTGACAATTAGGTTTTGTTGGTAATATATACTTGTTTTTAGGTCCATTTTCCATTCTCTCTTAGTCATTTTGTTCACATCCAACTCCAAAAACCAAGTGCAAAACATCTTCCTCAAGAAGATTCATCTCTCACATAGCAAAAGTTGAAGCTTTTGGACAAAAAACTAGGGCCATTTGTAGGTCTTCAAGCTCACTTCACATCCAAGATCACTCATTGACAAAGGTTGGAGATAGATTCCTGTGGAGAATCATGGAGAAATCTAGGTTGAGGAGGTGTAACTAGCCACCAAATCACTCCTAAAGATTGATTTCAAGATTCCTCCATCTTCTACTTTCAGCCCATTTGCATTCCTTTTTATATTCATTTGCAATGGTGTAGGGTTTCTAGGGTTAGAGTCTTTCAACATTTCAAATCTTTTACTTACGGGTATGTGCAGGATCATCTTGAAGAAAACAAGCCCTTAAGTGGCAATAAAATTCAGAAAATCAGAGTTAGGTAACTTGACATAAAAATTTGAATAAGTTATCTATATTATTTCAAAAATATGTAACAATAGAATATGTAGAAAATTGAATGTAGTTTCTAAACTACTAGGCTTTTTTTTAATTTTTAAAATCTATTTGTTGAAAATTTGAAATTTCAATGTAGTAGTACTTAACTTTCAGGGAAAAAATAAGAAGTAGGTGTTTGTCTAACCACCCTAACCACAATAAAATGAGAATATTTTTTCATAATATTTTAGATATAAGTAGGGGACTCATGTCTCAATGTGATGCATATTTTTTTGTAATTTGTTTCCAAGTAAATAATTAATTATGATTTTTTTATTCCAAATTTTAAAAAATATAAAAATGCGTATGTCTGACCACCTTAACCTGGTCAAAACTTCATGAAATTCAATTCTTTTTTTTTAATCCTATAGTATGTGAAGTATAGAATGTGACACATGTTTTGGATTCAAAAAATATGATACCATTTGAAAGCTATAGATTTTTTTCAATCAGCCTATCAATCAAGACTTTAGTCATAATTCAAATAGAAAATGAATAATAATAATTTATTAAATTCAAAATAAAGCATAATTTATATTGATGGAAAGCTAAGAATCTCTTTTAAAAACCCTTTTCGTTTCATCAATTTTGGGTAAAAAAAAATCATCAGCCACATGGGCCATCACATCACTTAGATATCGCCACGTTTTGGCCCATCATGATCCTGCACATACCCTTACATCTTATTCTAGCACAATAGAATAGGGTTTTTCTTTGTTTCAAGTTTTCCTAGCTCTAGACACACTTATGGCTAGTGTTTTTGCAGATTTTACATTTCATTACAAGTTTAAATAGAAACTAGGGGTTTGGCAAAGCAAACCCCACATTAGAAACACAAATATATTACGTTTTATTGGTTATTTTGCAGATTTAGAGCAATATCCTCGTGAAGAAGCAGAATACAGACCAGAGGCCTCCCTGTCCACTTTCAGTTTATCAAAAAAGAAGAAAGGGACTAGGTCACCAATAGTGGTGACCTAGTCCCACTGAAGCTTTTCGATACTGAAAGTTGTAGATTCGGAGACCCAGTTGACAGAAATGGCTTCCAGAGCAATTTCCTCTAAAAGGGACTAGGTTGCCCCAATTGGCGTAAGTGTCACAGATGACTCAAAACCTTGATTTTCTAGATTTCCAATGACTTCCACAATCTCTACTTCAGCCCTCTTCGGCTTCTAGGTGAACTTGTTTGATCTGTTAGGTTAATTTACTCATACTGCTTTCATTTCTATTGTATTACATCATGTGTTTTCTAGCAACATAAGTTCTCTTAGTTTAGGTTAAATAGTTAGGTTTACATGTTACATTTCAGCACCTTTGCATGTCTCACTCACATATTCAAACCATTAACATTGAATGAATCCCAAGATTTGGTGACTTTGGTGCTAAAAGAAAACCCTCTTCCTTCTAGGTGAAACCTCCACACAAAGCACACAAATTTTGCAGTTCATTTTGGTGAACCTGCATTTCAACACATTACATACTTTTGATTTTAATTGAATTTTCATTCTAGGAGCTCTTTCTTTAGCATTGTATTGAATGTTGCATTGTGAAAACAAGCATCCTAGGGTTTTCCATCTTGCATTAGTGAAAAAACATCGTATTTGGCATTCTTTATGTTAATTCTTGGTTTCATTTTCTGCTTTAGTTCCTAGTTCTTTCAAGGTAAATTTTGTGCAATGTACACCTGTCACATATACAACTCACATGATACAATGCACACACTTGTTCACTATAGGAATATTATTTCATCTAAATCTTTCAGTAGTGATGATTTTGATAAGTTAGATGAAGCTCTTCAAAGCTTCCTCTCACTCACTTCATCCACTGAGGCTGGTGATGATATAGTTACAACTTCCCCACCCTTGTCTTCCAAACCATTTAGTTGTGATGATATGGGTATGTTAGATGACATCCTCCACGATTTCATCTCCCCTACTTCATCCACTATTGTTTGTCGTGATAACCAAACTAAAACAAAAGATTTCAATGTCATCCAACCCCAATTCGTTCTTTACCCACCTTCTCCTAAACCTCCAACCCCATCCCAACCTAATTTTATCCTTTACACTCCTTAGAATGATACCATTGCCCACACTCATTATACCTGTAATAACGCACATCCCCAACAACCATCTCCCTCCACTTCCCTACCATTACCCAACCCCATGTTACCTACAGGTCCTTGTTTGAACTCACAACTTAGGGAGTATGATTTGGTTGAACATTTTAAAAACACTCGCCAAAATATCCCTTTGGGGTCTCCTTCAAAATTCTCCTAACTATCACTCCATGCTTCAAATAGCCTTACAACAGATAGTGGTCCCTCCAGGTATGAATACTAGTGATGTGGCAACTCTCCTCCATGATATGAACACAACTAATGTTGATATTACTTTCTATCAACATGAGCTACCACCACTAGAATTATGAAAAAAAAATGAAGCCTTTATGATCATAGCCCAGTATGATTGGATAGGTATCTAAAGGACCCTTGTTAATAAATGCTTTTCCCTAAATGTGTGCAGTATGAAACTTCTTGATCGGTTACATGTGGGCCTATCGAAGATCCAATCTGATTCCTTATCCATTAGAGAATTTGATAATGTTACAAAGAAACCTCTTGGTGTCATCACCTTACCCATTACTGTCGGAATGGTTATGCTGCAGACTCCTATCCATGTCATGCACTATGATCTTTCTTATAATCTCCTCTTGGGATGACCATGGATACATGAGATGCATGCGATACCCTCAACCCTTCATCACAAAATTAAATATGTCTATAATAATAAATTTTATCAAATTGACATCGATCCCAAACCTGAGATTTTCTTGCAACTTGAAAAGGGCACCTCAAGTCCTCTATATACCTTAATTCCTACCCCTAATATTTCCCCTCCTGAGAAGGACCAACCCGAAGATAAAACCAAGTTTAATTTACTTGGTGATGATTGGGGCTCTTTATAATTTACTCCTTCCATTATGGGTGAGTGTAGTGTCACATGCAAAGAGGATACTCAAAACAAACAATCCATTGTCCTCTCTACCCAACAAGAAGAGCACCTTTCTCACATATCTACCTCATCTCTTTTGGGAGAAAATACCATGTATACAATAAATTTGGATGAGATAGATTATCAACAACCCCCTAAACCCTAAGAAATGGAAAGAATTTATGGACATGGTTATGATCTTGTGAACCAATTGGGCTACAATGGTAAAGGATGTAGTAAGCATGAGCAAGGCATCTCTGTCCCCATTGAACCTAATACACAAGGAACTAAGACTAGTCTAGGGTTCTCCTTTTCTAAAGATACTACAGCCAATCAATGACCCTCTCTCAACATCAATACTATATCATGCACATGAAGAACCACCCTTACGCTTAAGCACCCTAAATTTCTTGATGTGGATGCTCCCCTCTTCACCTATGTTCATGGTGATGATGATTTAAGATAATTGTTAGATGTTGCGGATAAAATTCTCTCTCCAAGAGACATGCCTCTTGTGCTATGTTGAGTTCTGAGTCTTCCATTAATAATCTTAATGAACCTCACACCATCTTGGAACCATATGATCCTCAAGTTCCTACATCTAATGGACTCCCTTTTGGAGATACCCTTGACATACCCATGGATATCGATGGCAAGGACAAAATCATTAAAATCAGGAAGTGCCTAGTGTTAGAGTAATTGGTTATTTACTTTGTTAATTAAACAATATTTTTTTAATTACTTAAAGTTCCCTTTTACCTCTTTTACACCTAAGCTAACATTAGGTGCATAATAATTAATTACTTTATTAATTATTATTGTCCAAACCTAGGTTTTCCTTTTTAGGGTTTTGACCTATATGTGGTTGAAAACTATCTTTTGTATCATTATTCATTTTACATTTTGTGTGAATACATTGCTCCACATTCTTGAGCATTATCTTTGTTGCTTCTCTTTGCTTCTCCTTGTAACAGGTATTCTTTGCTTGCAGAGGTCACTGGGCTCCTATGAAGTTGTATCTTCTCAACTCCAATATGGTATTAGAGCTTCAGATCTGCAACTGCCTATTCTTGTTTTGAGATTTTTGCATTGGAAGCAGATCTAGGGTTCTAAGGTTTTTTTTGGTGGATTCAGCATACTCCTATTTTTGGGTTCACTTTGGGCCCAAACGAACATTGCCATTGCATTCACAGCGCCCAAAAACCCCTAAATCGACTGTCAATTCATTGATTTTGGTTACAGTCGACCAGGGAAGCAAAAAAATTTTTGCCCTAAGGCCATACGGCCCCAGGCTAGGTCGTTCGCAGCAAAAATCGCAAAAAATATTAAAAAAACCTAAGGTTTTTTAAATATTTTGTGCACTGCCCACACACACCGGTCGCACCACCACTTGTCTGCCCAGCCACCATCGCGCTGCTCGCACCACTCGGCTACTGCGTCGCCCTCATCCTCCGCGCCGCCCTCAGTCCACCTGCGCTGCCCTCGGCCATCACCTGCTCCACGCTCCGCCGACCCCACGAACTCCGAGCTCCGCCGACCCTCTGTCGGCCCTTCCAACACCCGCCCGTGGTTACATTCATGACCAAGGGCTTCGGACTTACCCCCTGGCCACCAAACCCTTGGTCGCTAATAGGACCAGGGGCCCTTTTTTTTGGCCCTTGAGGGCTCTTGGAGGTCTTAGTGTGCACATTTGAGCAACTTGCACTAAATTGGGCCTAAAATTCACATTTTTTCTCAGATTTTCAAAAACAAGATATCGCTAGAAAGCTAGTTCTGGTGCCATTCCAGTGGTACTAGTAATGTTTTATGATTTTGTCATTTTGCAGTCGTTTTTGCTAGTCAAAGTTAGAACTTGAGTTTTTCACTCCTAGGGGTGTATCTTTTGCATCCGAACTCCATTTTATGCAAACGAATAGGCATTGGAAAGGTGTTATAGTGATCTTTCCAGATATATAGTCTATTTTATCAGAATATTTACCAAGTATTTTTTATTCAGATTTGTGTGTTTTTACACTTTGCTCAATTACTTGGTCATTCTGGCTCCTACATGGGTTTTGTTTGCGTTGGATGGGTTATGTTGATATGATTTATCATTGCTGAGATCATTAGTCTCTGAATTTTTCATTTGAAGAGTTATCATTGGTTTTTCTACTCACCCTTCAGTTGTTATTCTAGAACGGGGTAATTATGAGTCATGGGAAAAGGGTATACTTACACATTGTAGATGGCTTAATCTTTTGCCTTATTTGTATGATATCATACCTGAACCAACCACTTTAGAGAGAAAACTAGCATGGGACATCATTAGAAATCACATAGTAGGACTTATATTGTCTAGTGTTGATCATGACACTGTGTTGGCTATATCAAACATTGATTGTCCTCACCCACTTTGGACATGTCTTTGGGAGATCTATGGAGATGCTATTCTCTCTCCATTCCCAGAGGATCTTGCTTCAGATTGTCTCTTACCCATTGCTTGGAGAGAGAATACACCCTTTGATCACGATACTTTAGAGGAGCTTGAGTATTTAGACACCCTTACATGTTCCGATGGATCAGAGGTTTGTCTCACAGTTCCTACTCTTCAAACTAAGACTTCATCAGCATCTCCTATTGTTCTTGATTCAGTGCAGCAGGGAATCATACATCTTCCAGACATAGCTACTTTGGACTCTTATGTTGTAGACATATCTTTCTTGTTTGTGGAGTCCTATATTGCAGATTTGGAGGATTATTTTGAGGACATTCATCTCCTCTACCTTGAAATTCAGGTTATCACTGTTCGCCCACCATTATCTGTGCATTCAGAGGTTGCATTTCAAGATTCTCCACATCAGTTTGGATTTGGCATCATTTTTTTCAGTTCAGACAGTGAGATTCTTCAACATCCTATCATGGCACACATCTTGAGATAGATTGGTTCATCACTCTTCACAGGGTTTCTTCGACATCGTCCTTTGGATCCGTTTCTTCCCAAGGGGAGGAATATCATTTGCCACTTTAGGATCTCCTTTTGGATTCTACATTAGACATCTACCATTGTGATAGGAGTTTCTTCATTATGGGGAGGCCTTCTTCTCTCTTTCTATCTCTCCTATGGAGACCATTATACATGTACTTATATGATAGAAGTTGTCTATGGGGGGTATCATGTTATCCACCTCCTATCCTTCATTCATTAGAGCATTGCATTCCTTCCTTGCATTCTATTTTGGGGAGGAGTTTTGTTCCCACTGGGTTTTCTCCTTTATCCCATTTCATTTAGTTTGCATATATTTTGTACATGGGTACCTAATCTGGCCTTGTTGCCAGGACCCATTGCTTTTGCTTTCAGTAGCTTCTTCTAGGTTTTAGCTTCTCCCTAAGTCTAGCTTAAGAGGGGGTGTTAGTGTAATTGGTTATTTACTTTATTAATTAAACAATATTTGTTTAATTACTTAAAGTTCCCTTTTACCTCTTTTACACTTAAGCTAACATTAGGTGCATAATAATTAATTACTTTATTAATTATTATTGTGCAAACCTAGGGTTTTCCTTTTTAGGGTTTTGAACTATATGTGGTTGAAAACTATTTTTTTATCATTATTCATTTTACATTTTTGGTGAATACATTGCTCCACATTCTTGAGCATTCTCTTGGTTGCTTCTCTTTGATTCTCCCTGTAAGAGGTATTCTTCACTTGCAGAGGTCACTGGGCTCCTATGAAGTTGTATCTTCTCAACTCCAATACCTAGATGATGAATAGGAAGAGGATCTTGCAATCTTGCTTCATACCTTTCTTGAACTATTTTCTTCGAAATATTCTAACATGCTAGGAATAGATCCCCAAATAGTTACCCATAACATTGTCCTTTCTAAAAATGCTAAGCCTGTTCGCCAAAAGATTCAAAAAATGAATCCTAAGGTAGCTTGCATGTTAAAGGAGAACTTTAAAAACTCCTTGATGCGGGTTTCATTTGTTCCATTGATTATTCTCCTTGGATTTCAAACATTTTCGCAGTGGCCAAACCCGATAATCGTGTTAGGATATGTATGGATTTTAGAGACTTGAATAAGGCCTCTTTAAAAGATGACTTTCCTCTTCCTAATATCGATATGATCGTGGATTCCATTGCTGGACATGCTTTTTTATCCTTTATGGATGGATTCTCAGGGTATAATCAAATCTTCATTAACCCACAAGATCAATACAATACGACTTTTACATCTGCTTGGGGTACATTTTGTTGGATTATGATGCCTTTTGGTTTAAAGAATGTTGGCACCACTTATTAGCGATCAATGACCTTAATCTTCCATGATTATATTCACAAAATCTTAGAAGACTATGTTGATGAAATTCTTGCTAAATCCTTAACCCGCCAAGATAATGTGAATGTCCTCCACCAAATTTTTGAGCGTATGTGTAAATATAACATGTGCTTAAATCCTAAAAAGTGTCTTTGGAGTAGATAGTGGTAAACCTTTAGGATTTATCAAATCTCACAGAGGCATCAAGGGGGATACAAAGAAAATTTATGCTACAATCAATATGCCACCTCCTCGTAAAATTTCCCAATTGTGAACGTTACAAGGACGGATACAAGCCATTCGTCATTTTGTCGCTTGCCTAGCCAATCACACATTACCCTTTACACATCTCCTTAAAAAGGATGTTAAATTCGATTAGAATAATGATTGTAAACAGGCCTTTGAGAGTTTGAAAGAATACCTCATAAATCCACCTATTTTATAGCCTGCTATACCCAATCAACCTTTCATCCTTTATATCATTGCTTATGCCCATGCTCTTGCTGCCTTGTTGGCTCAAAAGGATTCCAATGATAAAGAGCATTGTGTCTATTATATTAGTAGAACACTACTTGATTACGAGACTTGTTATTACATAATTGGAAAAAAATGTCTAGCTCTTGTATTCGCTACTAGTAATTTGCGATATTACTTACTCAACATTGAAGTACATGTGATGGAAATTTTTGACCCTTTAAGATATATTTTCAATAAAATAGATCTTTTAGGACGTCTTGCTAAATGGGTCATGTTGTTAACCGAGTTTGACCTTAAGTTTATTGCTCAAAAATCAATCAAAGGTCAAGCCTTAACCGACCATTTAGCTGATGTTCCTTCACCAATAGTGTTACCCACCAATGACTTTTTCCCTTATGATAGTGTGTTTACTATAGATCTTCCTACATGGGAATTTTATTTTGATGTATCAAAGTGTAGAACAAGATCTGGGCTAGAGTTATCTTAATTCCACCTATTGGGAAGCCTATTCCCTTATCCTATCAACTCAATTTCCTATGTACGAATACCATAGTTGAGTATGAAGTGTTAATCACTAGGTTACACACTGCTCTTGTCATGCAAGTTAAAAATATTAAGATCTATGGTGATTTTCAATTAGTCATTAAACAAATCAATGGTCTCTATCAAACTAAACATGATAAACTCTCACAATATAAGGATCTCGTTCTTAATCTATTAGACTAGTTTGAAAGCTTTACCATTGATAACATCCCTCACAAAGAAAATCACCATGCAGATGCAATGGCTAGTGCAACCTCTCTTATATCTCTTGTCAACCCTTCTGAGAAAATCATCTTTACCATTCATCCCATTATGACACCCTCCATTAGCGATAGACCTACTGATATTTGTCCCACCTTTCTCAATAATCTGTGTGAATGGTGTGATGCCATCTACAATTATCTATAAGATGGTACCATTCCCGTACCCACCACTAAAAATACCAGCTAGCACCTAAAAAAAATAGGCACTAAGTATATCATCCTTGCAGACACATTGTTGTGAACCCCTAAACCTGCAAATGCACAAAGACGACGAACATGGTTAGATGTTAGATCAAAATGCATGCAAATATGAGAGATTCCCCATAAAATCCATCTATTCAAGCTAAAATTAGGAAATAAATAACAAAACTCAAATAACAATGAAAGAAATCCTAATTAAGCTAATAGCATGATGATCTTATGGGAGAATTGGTGCCAATAAAATGTTGCAATTGGCCCTTTCCCAATTCTTATGTTGCAATGAAGATGATCTAGAAATGGTCAAATCTCCAAAGAGATTTGAGCATAACCTTGGTGCAAATGTGATGAATGTATGGATGAAATGAGCAAAATTAGTTCTCAATTGAAGAGAGTAACTTTGCATGAGATTGTGGATTTGAGTACAATAAGTTTACTCAAATTGTGGATGATCGAATGAGAGGAGGAGTCTCTCATTTATAGATTTCCAAAATGGAAGATAGAGTGAAAATAAGCAATGTGGGATCATTCAACATCCAATGGCCAAGTGCCACTTGTCAAGATGTGAATGGTTGAGGAATGAGCATATTTTGGTCAATGTGCATGATAAATGCTCTTGGATTCAAATTTGAAATTTGAATGTGACATGTGAGAGGGAAAGAGAAATGAAGTTAATGTCACTTGGCTCAATGCACAAGGACATGTAAGAGGCATTGAATGCCTTGTTGGAAGGACCAAGCCCATTTGAATTTTGAATTCAAATTGAGAGAATATTCCCTTTTGATGCCATGTGAGGGAAAATAGAGAATTAAATAAATCAAAGTAATTGATTTATTGTGCAAGTTGCATTCTCTAGAGGATTTTAGTGATTGCGATTAAATTAATCAAGATTTTATCAATTTAATGAGAGATTAGATGATTTGACCATTTACACTTAAATTTATGAATTGATTTAAATCAAATTGAGAGTAAATGATTAATTAAATAAATGATTTTGATTTATTTAACTAAGGAGGAATATGTTAGATTAAATTAAATAATGTTTTAATTTATTCAATTTAATAAGAGGACTTTAGAGATTTAATTTAAATAAAATGAACTATTTAAATGAATAGAGAAAGATGATTAATTTAATCACCAGATGAGAAAGACCTAATTAAATAAATAATGATTTATTTAATTAAGGAATGAAAGGTGTTGATAAGCTAAGAGTATGATTCAAGATGAAACAATGTTAGTAGGATCAGAATCAGGTGCATTTATATTTTACATGTCTACAATTGTATGAAAGATCCTTTAATGGAATCCTTCTACGATGCCTCAAGGATGCCAAAACTCATATTTCCCTTGAACAAGCCCATTTTGGTATAGTTTGTGGCAAAAATTTTGGAGGAAAAACCTTTGTGCAAAAAATCCTTCGCATGGGATACTATTGGAAAAACATGGAAAAATATTTATATGCGTATGTTAAGTGATTTCATCAATGCTAGGAACATAGTCATTTGATCCATGGTCTTGCTTTGGAGCTTCATTCCCAAATTCCTATTTGGTCATTCTTTGTGTTGGGCTTGGACTTAATTGGCAAAATCTCCCCACCTTCTTTTGTTGTACATGTGTTCATTATCACTACTACCAATTATTTCACCAAGTGGGTCGAAGCCATTCCCCTTCGATCCACAACAACTGAGGTGATATGTCATTTCTTATTGGAACACATTATCGCTCGCTTTGGTCTTCCTTCTATGTTAGTCTCAAATAATGGTACTCGCTTTAAGAAAAATGATGTGAAGAAGTTCCTTGAGACCTTCCATATCCAACATATATTTTCCACACCTTACTATCCTCAGTCTAATGGTTAAGCCAAAATTACAAATAAAATCTTGGATCAAATCCTTAGGAAGATTGTCAACCAAAACCAAAAAAAATGGCATACACAATTGCAATATGCACTATGGTCATATCGCACGAGTGTTCATTCTTCTATGGGAAATACCACTTTTAACCTTGTTTAAGTTATAGAGGCTATCCTCCCTTTAGAGTTAGAAATCCCCAAGTTGATGATTTCTCTCCAAAGTCTCGTTGATAATGATGCTTATGCCGAACAATGTCTACACCAACTGGAAATGCTTGATGAAAAATGCATCAATGCTCTCGAGCATCTTCAAGCTTACGCTAAATAGTTGCAATGCAAACACGATGTCAGTGTTATTCCTTGTACCTTCGCCAAAGGTGATTTGGTTTTATATGAAAACCAACACAACACCACTGCCGATTACGTCAACAAAGGTAAATTCAGTCCTAATTGGCTAGGCCCCTATGTGGTGGATTCCAATTATGGATCTGGTGCTTAAACCCTAACCGAGCATGATGGCACTCCCCTTCGAGATCCCATTAATGTCGTGCATTTGCATCAAGATTATGTTTAATCCCCTCCTGAATGGTATGATTTATAGAGCAGTGTTATTAAAGCTATTGGATTATATCCTATGGGTTGTATCATTGCTTTGTTCTTGACACATCATCATGTTTGTGTCCCGAACACTAAAGTGATTATTTAATTCATTTTTTTTTATAATTACTTTAGATTTCATACTATTCAATCTTTTCCCCTTTTGTGTATTATGTTCTTTTAAAATGATAAGTGCATAACATATTTAATCTTAATGCTTAATCTAACATACAATATAAATATGCTCTAATTCTATCACATACATTCTATTAAATCATGTTGCCATTAATTAAATACTCTAACAAGGGCTATTTACTTAATCATATTGTCATTTAACATCCACACAATTAAATTACACCATATAAAATATAAATGTATATATACATATATCAAAAGTATTTTATACATATCATCATAATACATAGTGTCACTGAGGACCGTGATTACCAGATCCCTCAGGATCTGGTACTCATGTTGCATCGATTGTAGGATGTCCGGTGATAGTCATGCATGATCGTGATCATGATTCGTTGACTCTGAGTACATAATCCAACCCTCCCATCCATGCAAGTGCTAACCGATGTTCACCTGCTATCTAGTTCCTCTCTACCTGTACCTGTGTCAACTCTCTCTAGTATCTCCACCTCTATTGGAGGTTGTGATGGTTGCGCCTGTGGTGCAGCTCTCACTTATCAAACCTAACTCCTCAGGCCCTCATAGGCTGCCCTCAATCTCGGAAAGGGTCTCAGGGTCTCTGGCTCTCTCTCCACAATCGATGGGGGCACATAGTCAGTATCCATCTCCTCTTCATGAAAGGTCACTGACACTATCTCTGCAGTTGCCTGATGTAGGAACTCTCACCATCTCTCTACATGCGCTACAAAATTAAACAAGATTATCATCAGTAACACATCATTATATAAATATATATGCATTAAATCACACATCAAATACATCTATCAAAATTAAATATCATCACCTATATCTTCGGTGGAAGGTGGAATGTCCACCTCATCCTGTGTAGGGGCATAGATGATGTGCTCGCCTCCCCTCGGCTATGAGTGTTGGCACATATTATTGTTATTATCCGAGATCTAGTCCTATGAATGAGCGTGACTTCTCCCTAATCATATCGATGCTCAACTGCAACATCATCGTCTTCACTTAGGGGTGGCTCTTCTACTCTCTCCTCCTCCTCCTCCTCATCCTACTCCTAATCCTCATCCTCTCCCTCCTATCCATCATAATTTGGGTCTGCATCCTCATCAATAATATCTGTAAATATGTTGGCAACCCTGTACCATGTCTCCTCAACCCTATCCTCTCTCTCCCTCTCCTCCCCCTCATCTAGCATAGGCTGGGCCTCTCCCGCTGGATCATCCATCATGAACATTGGCTCTGGTCACAATGATCACCACCACTCCACATGGTCCCATGTGGCTCCAAAATCATCTACATCATTTACATATGGTTGGTCATGATTTGAATAGTCTAAGTCACTCTCGATGACATCATCCAATGTGAATCATGCTAAGTCCCCTATCCTTCGAGCACTCTAAACAGACCTCCTGAATGATGATCGTGGTTGTGGCGGTACCTATACCTATCCAAACTACCTCATAACTTGATCATAGTAGAATGGTCGCACTATGTGATCATGTCATCCTATGAGGAACCTAGTCATTTGTAATCTCCTCAGTTGTTTGGTATGATCTAGCCACTAGAGAACAAGATGGTATGAACTCCACAAGATATCATCCCCATCTAGTCGATCAAATCTCTCTCCAAAAGTGTAGATCGCCCTACTTCCATAATCGTCGCAAAGGATGCCCAAATGCTCGTGGATAGCCCACTACTATCAGATATGGGAAGCCAACTGGTCATGTACATGTGAAATTCTCTAAGAACCATACCTGTAAGAGTGTGTAGTGTACCATACTATCTAGCTCCCAAAAAATAAATTGACTGAGGTCATACTACAAATGTGCTAGAATGCATCAGCCCCAGGTGTATACCGTCCGATGCTCTGCCATGCCCCGTACTAGATGTACCATTCCACCCTCTAGATGCACTGTTCACCCATCCAACAAGAGGAGAAATTCCACTATGTGCATCATAATATGTCTCACCACTGGTGCTCGTGAATAGAGTAGCATCGCTAACTCTATCTATCCTGCTACTCTATCATCATGAACAGGACCCTTGAGGTAGTACTGTATGTTTTCCCACTACTCTCCGAAGGACTGTCCCCTCTGTAGCCGCACGTGCTCCCCTGAATAGGGACTAGGAGAATGTGATGGGCATCCTCTAATGTAATGGTCATCTCTCCTATGGGTAGGTGAAAAGTGCATGTATCAACATTCCACCTCTTGCATAATGCCATTAGCATAGCATCATGGTATCTCATGGGTGGAAGAAGATATTACCAATAGATACCCATTTCCTGTAAATGCTCTATCTCCGCTACTGATAGGGTTGGAGCTAGGTCTCTGAGGAAACTGAACTGTCTCCCGCCTAAATACTGCCATGAATGGGTGGGTACTTATACAAATTATCACAATATGCTATCTAAATCATCTAATTTCTTCAATTTTACTATAATTCATCAAGCAAGTGTGCTAATTTTGTTCTAGTGTGATTTTCCTATGGCCCTAGACACTTTAGAACCCTTTTGGGACACTTCGCGAAGAAATGGGACACTTTGCAATGAAAAAGGGACACTTTGCAAACAAAAGGGACACTTTGCGAACTTTTTTTCCAAGGACCTAATATACTCTAAATAAGCATTAAATTCATCATATAGTTGAAAAATCACAAAGAAAAGGCTCTAGAATCAACTTACCTCATGTTGGCGATTGTCGCTCGCCACTTGATCACGTAATACATCCAATCTAGCAGGGGTGAAATCACATGTGCTCGACATTATTTCACTCTGTCCCCATCACTCTTCAATGCTACAAAAGGTAAATGAGAAAGTAAGTGTATGTTTACTATTTTTCATTTCATTCTAACTATCTCACTCTTACACACATATGCACATTGTACCTTTTCACTTTGTTAACATTTTTAGTGTGCTTTTTCATTCAAATTAACATTCTAGGTGCTAGTGATCTTCATTTTTGATGTCATTTGTTGGGTCAAAATTATGTTTCCACACCCTACATCATCACTCACCTATCTCTATGAGGCATGGTACTTGGAAATACCCTCTGATATGCGTGTCCTCATTTGACGTGGTTAGATGGCTACCTTGATTCCATCGAGCTGTAAAGCAAGCAGAATCAAGGGGGGATATACATCCACCCTCGAATTTGATCTTTAGGGATTAGATAAGAGGATTTCTAGGACTTCTAATGAATTTGAGTTGCAGGATGCAGTTCCTAACATTGTGGTTTTGCAGATAACTACACTGAGGTCTTCATTTTCTCACCTTTTCAATGAGTATCCTTTTATAAAAATGAAGGTGCATTGTTTTTCTTAGAGTCCTTTAGCTTACATATGTACGTAGATCCAGATGGATGCTAAAGTGGGGGCTAAATGTGTCACCAAAAATTGTATACCTTTGAAGAAAAGGACAATTTTGTGCCCATTTTAGTCCTACTTTAGGTCCCATTTCATCAATTTTCACCCTAAAACAACATTTATAAGCCCCTAAGGTTGTTAATTTTGACTTGGAGGCCTATTATACCCAAGGTATCATTCAACCCCTGACAAACAATATCAAAAACATTAAAAAAGTACCGTTCCCACTTCAAAATCCCTTAGTGGGACTAGATCACCCAAGTTGGCGACCTAGTCCTTTTTGAGGATTTTTGAAGTTTCAAGTGGGAAAATGAATATTTTATCATAAATTCCCGATGGGTTTCGGCTTCTTAGGTCAAAATTCCTGAAAATTAGGTCTTTTTTCTTATATATACTTGTTTTTAGGTCATTTTTCCATTCTCTCTTAGTCATTTTTTCATATCCAACTCCAAAAACCAAGTGCAAAACATCTTCCTCAAGAAGATTCATCTCTCACACAACAAAAGTTGAAGCTTTTGGACAACAAACTAGGGATTTTTGTAGGTCTTCAAGCTCACTTCACATCCAAGATCACTCATTGACAAAGGTTTGAGATAGATGCCTATGGAGATTCATGGAGAAATTTAGGTTGAGGAGGTACAACTAGCCACCAAATCACTCCTAAAGAGTAATTTCAAAGTGCCTCCATCTTCTACTTTCATCCCATTTGCATTCCTTGTTACATTCATTTGCAATGGTGTAGGGTTTGTAGGGTTAGAGTCTTGCATCATTTCAAATATTTTACTTACATCTTATTCTAGCACAATATAATAGGGTTTTGCTTTGTTTCAAGTTTTCCTAGCTCTAGACACACTTAGGGCTAGGGTTTATGCAGATTTTACATTTCATTACAAGTTTAAATACAAACTAGGGGTTTGACCAAGGCAAAGCCCATATTAGAAACAAAAATATATTCTGCTTTGTAGGTTATTTTGTAGATTTGGAGTAGGATCCCTGTGGAGAAGCATAATATAGACTAGAGGCCTCTATGTCCACTTTCAGTTTCTCAAAAAAGAAGAAAGGGAATAGGTCACCCATAATGGCGACCTAGTCCCACTGAAGCTTTCCAACACTAAAAGTTGCAGATTTAGAGACCCAGTTGACAGAAATGGCTTCTGGAGCAATTTCCTTGAAAACGGACTAGGTCGCCCTAGTTAGTGTAAGTGTCCCAAATGACTCAAAACCCTAATTTTATAGATTTCTAGTAACTTCCACAATCTCTACTTCAGCCCTCTTCGGTTTCCAGGTACACTTGTTTGATCTGTTAGGTTAATTCACTCATATTGCTTTCATTTCTATTGTATTGCATCATGTGTTTTCTAGCAACATAAGCTCTCTTAGTTTAGGTTAAATAGTTAGGTTTACATGTTACATTTCAGCACCTTTGCACATCTCACTCACATATTCAAACCCTTAACATTGAATGAATCCAAAGATTTGGTGCCTCTGGTGCTAAAAGAAAACCCTCTTCCTTCTAGGTGAAACCCTAGAAAGTTGTAAAGGACCCATTCTTATACCCCGACACAAAGCACACAAATTTTATGGTTCATCTGGATATAATCAAATCTTCATCAATCCACAAGATCAATACAAGATGGCCTTTACGTCCTCTTGGGGAACATTTTTGTTGGGTAATGATGCCTTTCGGATTAAAGAATGCAAGCGCTACTTATCAATGAGCAATGGAATTAATATTTCATGATTATATACTTAAAATCTTAGAAGGTTATGTTGATGAAATCCTAGCTAAATCCTTAACTCGACAAGAAAATGTGAATGTTCTTCGATAAATCTTTGAGTGTATGCATAAGTGTAACATGCACTTAAATCCAAAAAAGTGTTTCTTTGGAGTAGATAGTGTTAAATCTTTAGGGTTTATCATATCTCATAGAAGCATCGAGGTGGATACAATGAAAATTGACACTATAATTAACATGCCATCTCCTCACAACATTTCCCAATCATGCACATTACAAGAAAGGATTCGAGCCATCCATCATTTTGTTGCTTCCTTAGTTGATCGCACATTACCTTTTACACACCTCCTCAAAAAGGATATGAATTTTGATTGGAATGAATATTGTAAAAAATCCTTTGAGAGACTGAAAGAGTATCTTGCGAATCCACTTATTTTGCAACCTGCTATCCCAAACAAACCATTCATCCTTTATATCACCACTTCTTCCCATGCTCTTACTGCATTATTGTCTCAACAAAATGACAATGGAAAATAGCATCCTATTTATTACATTAGTCAAACTCTCATAGATTATGAAACACGCTACTCAACAATCAAAAAACAATTTTTGGATCTTGTATTCGCTACTAGTAAGTTGTGACATTACTAACTAAATGTAGAAATAAAAGTGATGAAAAATTTTGATCCTCTAAAATATCTTTTCAATAAAATAGACCTTTCAGAATGTCTAGCTAAATGGGTAATGTTTTTGACTAAGTTTGACCTTAAGTTTATTTCCTAAAAAATATTCAAAGGCCAAGCCTTAATTGACCACTTAGTTGACGCTCCTTCGCTTCTTGTGTTACCTACCAATGACTCTTTTCCTGATGATAGTGTGTTGACCATAGAGCTTCCTACATGGGAATTGTACTTTGATGGATCCAAGTGTCAAACAAGCTCTGGTGCTGGTGTTATCTTAATTCCGCCTATTGGTAAGCCTATCCCCTTGTCATATCACCTCAACTTCCTCTGTAAGAATAACATAGGTGAGTACAAAGAATTAATTGTTGGATTGTATGTGGCCTTAGTCATGTGAATTAAAGATATCAAGATCTATGGTGATTCATAATTAGTGATTAAACAAATCAACGATATCTATCAAACTAGACATGACAAACTATCACAATATAAGGATCTCATACTGACTTTGTTAGAATTTAGTTTAAATTTTTCACCATTGATAACATCCCCTGGAAAGATAATCGACATGCGGATGCAAAGGCTAGTGCGACTTCTCTCATATCCCCTTCAGATCCTTTTGAAAAAGTCATGTTTACCATCCACCCCATCATGAAACCCTCCATCAGTGATAAACCTAATGATGTCCTTCCAACATTCCTGGATAATTCATGTGAGTGGTATGATTCCATATATAACTATTTAAAAGATGGTATCATTCCTGAGCCTACGACTAGAAACACCTGCATTCGCCTAAAAATGTTAGTCACTAAGTACATAATCCTTGCTAATACATTGTATAGAAGATCCTTTGATGGAATTCTCCTACGATGTCTCAAGGATTATGAAACTCATATTGCCATCGAACAAGCCCATTATGGCACTTGTGGAGGTCATTTTGGAGGAAAAACCTTAGTGCAAAAGATCCTTCATATGGGTTACTATTGGAAAAATATGGAAAAATATTGTTATGTGTATGTTAAGCGATGTCACAAATGCCAAGAACATAGAAATTTGATTCATTCTCTTGCTTCTGAGCTCCATGGTCAAATCCCCATTTGGCTGTTCTTTGTGTGGGGATTGGATCTAATTGGAAAAATTTCACCACCTTCTTCCGCTAGACATACGTTAATCATTATTGTCACTGATTATTTCACCAAATGGGTAGAAGCTATTCCTCTTTGGTCCACAATTGGTTATGTGATATGCCATTTCTTATTTAAACACATCATTGCTCGCTTTGGACTTCCTTCCACATTAGTTCCAGACAATGGAACACCATTTAAAAATAATGATGTGAAGAAGTTCCTAGAGACCTTTCATATTCAACATGAATTTTCAACACCTTACTACCTACAATCTAATGGTCAAGATGAAAGCACTAACAAAATCCTCAAAAAAATCATTAATAAAACTATTAATCTAAACAAGAAAGATTGGCACAGACAATTGCAATATGCGTTGTGAGCCTATCGCACAAGTGTTCTCTCTTCTATGGGAAATACACCTTTCAAACTTGTCTATGGTATTGAGGCTACCATACCTTTGGAGTTAGAAATCCCCACATTGCGGATTGGTCTCCAAGGCCTTATCGATAATGACACCTATGCACAACAATGATTACATCAGCTTGAAATTTTTGATGAACAACGAATTAATTCTCTTGAGCATCTTCAAGCTTACACTAAACAATTACAATGCAAACATGATACTAGTGTCATCCTTCAAACATTCAACAATGGTGATTTAGTCTTATATGAAAATCAGTGAAACACTGCCATCAATTACGCTGAAAAAGGAAAGTTAAGTCCTAATTGGTTAGGACCTTATGTGGTCAATATGAATTATGGATCTAGCACTATTTCTATAGCTCTCTGACGGTAGAGATCCCGCTAATCCTCTGTGGGCCCTAAAAGACAAAAATGAAAGATAATCAATACACATCATGATATACATATATATTCATAAATAATACATCAAAGAATAAAGTACACACATCAAAATTAAATATCATCACCTATATCTCTAGTGGAATGAACAATCTCAACCTCAGCTTGTGCAGGGGGCATGGATGTTGTGCTAGCCTCCCCTCGACTGTGAGTACTGGTTCCTACTGTTACTGCCCATGATCTATTCATATAAATATGTGAGGTCCCTCCCCATGAATATCGGTCCTCAACTGCTACCTCATCACTCTCACTCATGGGTGGCTCCTGATCCTCATCCTCCTCTTGATCCTAATCTTGATCCTCCTCTCCCTCCTATCCATCATAATCTAGATCTGCATCCTCATCATACTCCTAATCGATAATGTTAGTAAATATGTCTGCATCCCTGTAGCATGTATCCTCGGCTCTATCCTCTCTCTCATCCCCCTCATCTGGCACTAGTCTTGCATCCCCTACGGGCTCATCAATAAGAAAAAAAGGAGTTGGTCTTGATGTTGTCCACCACTCCTCGTGATCCCATGTGGTACCGACATCATCTACGTCAAAGACCGGTAGCTGATCATGATCAAAATAATCAAAGTCACTCTGGACGATGTTGTATAGTGTGAACTGTGTTGTATCACTAGGTCTTCGGGCACTCTGCACTGACCTCCTAGAAGATGACCATTCCCTAGGTGGTCTCCGGATCTGTCCAAACTATTGCATGACTCGATCATAGTAAAAGGGACGTACTATGTGATCATTCTGACCAACCAAAAATCTATCCATCTACCATCTCTTCATGTGTCTCATATAATCTGAGCACTACAGTACAAGAATATAAGGTCTCCACAAGACATCATCCTCCTCCAGTCAGTCGAACCTCACTCTTTATAAGTGTAAATATCCATATTTCCATAACCATTGAAGAGGAGAGCCAAACACCCAAGGATAACCCATTTTTGTAGGACATGGGAAGCCAGTAGGTCTAGTGCACATGATATGCTCTAGGCACCAAACCTACAGAAGTGTACAGTTCACCATATTGTCTAGCTCTCAAAATACAAACCACCACAAATCATAATATACATGTGAAAGGATGCAACATCCCTAGGAGTACACTGTCTTGTGCTCCACCATCCCCCACATTAGATCCACTAGCCTTCCCTGAAGGTGTGTTTCTCATCCATCTAGGAGGAGTACCAATGCGATGGTATGCATCATAATCTGTCTCACCACTGGCACTCATGAATAAAGTAGCAGTGCCAAATCAATCCACCCCATAACCCTATCATCATGAACTGGTCCGTCAAAACAATACTACATGTTTGCGTGCTGCTCGTGAAAGGTAGGAACCCTCTAGAGGTGCACCCGCTCCCCCTGAATAGGAACTTGGAGTATCTGGTGCACATCCTCTAAAGTGACGGTCATCTCTCTGATAGGGAGGTGGAAGGTGCATGTATCTGCATTCCACTGCTCACACAATGCCATCAACATAGCATCATGGTACCTCATGGGGGGCATGAAGTATGCCCCACAAATACCTACCTCTTGTAAGTTCTTTGTGTCCGCTGCTGACAAAGCGGGGGCTAGGTTTCTCAAAAATCTCAGTTGTCTCCCACCCAGACACTAATGAGATCGGGTGGGCACCTATCAAAAACATCAACATATGCTCTCTAAATCATCTAATATCTTCAATTATCCTCTATTTCATCATGTAAGTTTACTAATTTTGTTCTAGTGTGCTTTCTCTAAAGCCCTAGACACTTTAGAACCCTTTTGGGACACTTCATGAAGAAACATGACACTTTGTGAACAAAAGGGACACTTTGCGAAAAAAACACACTTTGCAATTTTTTTTTCCAAGATCCTCAATTAACCTAAATATGTATGTAAATCATCCCATAATTGAAAAATCACAAAGCAGAGGTAGCAAAATCGACTTACCTCATGATCCCACTCACCACAGGCCACTTGGTCTCCCAACGCATCCAATCTTGCAGGTGTGAAATCACGTGTGCTCGACATCTTTCGCTATCTCCTCGTCACTCTCATGCTACAAAAAAGGTAAGTGAACAAGTAAGTGAATTTACACCATTTTCATCTCTTTTACTCTTTCTCATACTCATATATGCACATTTTCACGTTTACCATTTTAGACCTATTAGTGTGTTTTTCATTCAAAACAACATACTGGGTGCTAGTGAACTCTATTTTGATGTCGTTTTTTTGTGTCAGAATCATGTTTCCATGCCCTACCTCATCACGCAGCTATCATTATGTGGCATGGTAATTGGAAATGCCCTCCAATATGTGTGTCCTCATTCGATGTGGCTAGATTTATACCTTGATTCCACCTCTATAAAGCAAGTGAAATCAAGGGGGGGCATACATCTACCCTTGAATTTGATTTCTAGGAATTAGATAAGAGGATTTATGCACTACTAACGAGTTTGTGTTGTAGAATGTGGTTCCTAATATTGTGTTTTTGTAGATAACTACACTGGGGGCTTCATTCTCCCACCTTTGAATGAGTATCCTTTTATGAAAAGGGTATGTTCAAGATCGTGAGGGGCCAAAAAGTGGCGATATCTAAGTGATAGGACGGCCCATGTGGCTGACAACTTTTTGTTTACCCAAAAATTGATGAAACAAAAAGGGTTTTTAAATGAGATTATCAGCTTTCCACCAATATAAATTATGTTGTACTTTGAATTTAATAAATAATTATTATTCATTTTCTATTTGAATTACAACTAAAGTCCTGATTGATAAGCTGATTGAAAAACATGTATAGCTTTCAAATGGTATCACATTTTTTGAATCTGAAACATGTGTCACATTCTATGCTTCACATACTA